>APFE030564592.1:11238-75418 GCA_000404065.3 Pinus taeda | reverse complement strand
ATAGACCATTTCACCCGTTTGTTTATGAAGTTCTATTTGGTCCATGGGGTGAATGTCTTTTGCAAGAACCTCCAGGTTGGTTCTTATGTAGTCTGCAGCTGACTATGGCTGCACCGTGGTGGGCATGAAATGACTCATGGTCATTTTTCCTTTTGAGATGTCATATGCTGACATAAGCCTCTGCTGATTTGTAGGGGCCATCTTTAGCAACTGATTGTAGATTTGGATCCTGAGTGGCTCATTTCTTCTCTTAATATCAGTAAATTGTTGCTTGATGCTTACCTCTGCTTTCCTTTGATGACTTGAGGAGCTGACCTCACCTCCAAGATTTCTCTCTTGTTCCTGCTGAAAGGAACTAGCAGATACCTCCATGCTTGGTGGGCCCATTATCACCGATTTCCCCATAGGCATTTCTTCCTTAGAGAGGGGATTTAATCTCTGCCTTTTCTCCCCTTGGTTTGTGGACATGGTAAGGCGAGTCTCCTGCTCTCTGTCCCTCTTCTTTCCTTTTTCCACCTTTTGTGGAGTTTGGAGCACTGAGGTCTCCACTGTCTTCTCTTGCCCAAAAGGCATATTCTCTTGAGCCTGTTGCTCAGTAGGTGCTGGGGCTTCAGCCATTTGTTCTTGCTGCATAGGCTGCCCCTCTTCTTGAGGTTCTTCTTGTTGTTCTTCTTGCTGTTCTTGTTGTTGTTCGTCCTCCTTTTCTGTTTGTTGCTCTGTTTATTGCTCTGTTGTAGGAGGTGGATGTTCCTGCTCCACCTGCTTGCCCTTACCTTTATTTGTTTCCTGTTGGGAGATTTCGGCTACCTGCTGCTGGGCTGTGGAAGATGAGGCCGCTGCTCCAATTTGTCTCTGACAGGAGGAAGAGACCTGCCCATAATGTTCCAAGTCAACCTCTTTCTCAAGATTGCTTGTTTCTCTTCTTAACCTTTCTTCTTTACCAATTGGCTCCTCTAAGGTGCCTTCTTTCCAGCTTAGGGCATTGGCATACTTTTCAATATGAGGCAGTTTCACATGAACATAGCCACCCAATTTTTACTTTATTCTCCTAAGGGAAATGAAGTGATTAGGGTCATAAGGAACCCACTTGAAACTGGTTTGAAGTCTGAGGGTTTCTAGAATCCTATCAGTTTCCTTCCATCCTTCCTCCTTCTTATTATACAAGAAGGGGCCCAGCTGATTCCTCACCTTTAGTTGCACCTTCTTGCTTTTACTTTGGAAATGGACAAAGTTAGCATTTCCAAACTGCCTGAAGTACTCTAGGGCAAAGAGTCTCATAGGGACATATTTTGGCAGCCTATAGGGATTTAGCTCACAGCCATATACTCTAATTACTGTATGGTGTTGGTAGAAGTACCAATCACCAATGCTGTATGCCTTTGAGAGTTGAAGAATTCTCGGCATTTCATCTGTCAATCTTGGAGGAGGGACACCCAACAACAAGGTCATAGCCGGATGAATGAACAGATCAATAAATTCACAGTAGGTGTAAGGTGAATAAGGCAGAATATGGCAAACTGAAGACCAATACACAACTGACCTTGGGCTTCCCTGGGCATCTAGCTTTTTTAGAGGGACAGGGAAGGCATCAGGCTGATAGAACAAGAATAAATGATATATGTACCTGGTGTATTTAAACACCTTTTCCCTCTCCAGATTCATTAATTGCTCATGAATATTATTGGCAATAAAAGTAGCAAAGTCATAATGTACAGCAGGAGGCATCCTTGGGGAGAAAATGGATAGCATTGCCATGATGGTTTCATCCACATCCTCATATGTCCCATAACCCAGGATGTAACTGATCAAATCTACCATCATTTTACCCAGCTCATTAAGATATGGATATGCTATGGGAAGGGAAGTGGTCATGGATTGATATTGAGAATGAATAAACAATTGATTAACCCTAGCAATCTGATCACTGGACAACTTGCCGCCTTTTGTTATCAGATCATGGATGGAGAGAGGAGTTAGGGGTTTTATGGTGTGGAAGTGGAGCATTTCATTGATGGCCTCAGGGGTGATATGGAACAATACTGAGCTTGAGGGGCTGAGGACGACTCTCTGATAGGGGTCATAGCTCGACATGCATTGTTTTATCAAGTCTGGGAGGACATTGACTTGAGGGAGGTTGTAAATGGGTATGTGGGAATCCCAAATTCCTAAGGTGTCAGCCCCACTGAGATGTTGGGCCTTTAATTCATTCATCAGGTGAATATTGAACTTAGCTGTGATGGGCATGGAGTTTAACATCTGATAATCTTTATCACCTAGGGCTTTCCACTCCAGCTCTGTGTGTGGGGCATTTAGAGGTTGAACATTTAGGACTATTGGTGTCTCCATGGCTCAACAGTAGTTATGACTTTGTGCTGAACTGGTTTTAGCGGGCAGGAGACCACAGAGGTCTAATTTTGCATAAGTGAAGCCAATTGTAAGGGTAAATGAGGCAACTGTGGTGACAATGGTGCAGAATGCTCAACAAGAGCCAATTGAGGGATTGCAGGAGCTGGCAACTCTGTTTTCTTCGTGAATTATTCTTTTTAGGTTTACAGTCCACGAATGCGTGGACAGAGTGGGAATTTGGGAAAGGGTGACTGTATATGGGTTTAGCAGGTGAAATTTGACCCTACACCTGTGAGGAATGCTCGTTGTTTGGGGATTTTCTGGTAAAAATAGGTTGTTTTACTCTTGTAAATTTAGTTTTGGAGAAATATGGACATAACGTAGCTCTGAAGGGATGCTCTTGGTAAATACTTGGTGAATTGCCGGCAATGGTGACAAATACAGGCGGGTTGTAGGCGGCAGCGTTCTTCAGGTCGATTTCAGCAGGTTGGCGGCAGATGGACGTAATTTTCATGCAGAGGAGAGCAATAGTTCTTTCAGCGAAAATGAGAAAAAAACGCAAAAATAGGCTAAAATATGGACTTTTGGGTCATTGGCGCGCTTTTTGGATGACGTCAGCATGACGTCATCAGGTGGGGTCAGGGTCGGGTTATGTCAGCATGACATCACCGGGTGACGTGACAGTCTGTGAGTGGTCCATGGGTATTGCATAGGTGGCGGACACGTAGGATCTCTAGCGGTCGGGGGTGCTGACAGGGAGCCAAGTGGAAGTGACGTGGGCGGGCGTGGCGCTGGTGTGGGCAAGCGGTCTTGCAGAGCGTTAAGCGGGTTTTCTCGGACCGCCTTCCATACGGTCGCGATATTGTCAGAGGGCGCTCCGAGATAATATAAGGGTGACGCGTGGCAGAGGCCTGACATCACCCTCTGACAATTTCTCGGAAGGTAACTTTCGGTCGCGGATGCCCGTCCGATATGATGTGGGCCATCGGATGGGAAGGCCCAGATCCGATGGTCGACGGATCGATAAGATGTGCGGGTAATATTTGACGGGAAGGATTAAATATAATTTTTTCTGAAATTCGCGCTAGGCGGAACTTACGAAAAGTGGGTTTTTTCGGGTTTTTCAGCGTTACGGGTTAAATGGGTTTTTTCAAAGGTTTATTTGCAAAGTGGGTTTAAGGTTATTAATTCGAGAAAATCTCAGATTAATCCCAGGATTAATTATTTGGCGCTCTTTGGGTTGCGCTTAAATGTTTCAGCTCTGGAAAACCTTCAAAGTCACACATAGAGCTATAATGCTCGGGGAAGGGGATACATAGATTTTTTGGGTTTTTTGCCAAGTTTTACATAGTAATAGGGGGAATAGGGGGTATAAGGAGTTACATAATGATAGGTTAGTAGTAAATATGGATGAATAAGGGGGTGGATGAGGGAGGTAGAATACTAAGTCCTTTATATGAAATTAACTTAGTTTTGGGGAAGTAGATCAAAATGAAAAGAATTTTGCACAAGAAATGTGGCTATTAAAGAAACTAGAACGGACAGAATACTTTGATTTTCTTTGTGTACATGGGTGGCATAGGGATGTAAGTTATGAATGTGATAGGGGGTGATTTGGAAGTTAGACATGCTCCATTAGGCTTCTGCAAGACTGCTGCAAGTAGGCCATTTGTACTGGCACCCTGTTTTTACCTTTGCTTTAGGCCAGTGCAAGGCCATGAACCAAACTTTCTGCAACCCCCTCTACCTACCCACTCTATTGCCTAGCATTTTTTGTTACTCCAAGGAGGGTGCACTTAAATTTTCAAACCCTTTTGTGCCTTTTCTTTTCCTTTGGCTTTCTTTTGATCTTCTATCTAAAGCTACCCTTATTGCTACCAAGGTCCCAGATTAAACAGTTGGGACCTTCTTTCACTACCTATCTACTTTACCTGCCAAGATTGAGATGTTTGGATAGGTTTCTTTCTCTAATCTACAACAAAAATTGAAACATGGCATGACCCAGCTTAGGCTGTTGGATCACCCATCCAGGAGTAGGGCAGCATCAATCAAAACAAGTATATTTCCTTCACAAGAATATGAGATCCTTGCATCACCAAAGTAGATCATATTGGCACTTCCCTTGCCAATCATGAAAAATGAAACCTATTGGTATAGGTATCTAACAGGATGATTATAAGGATTCTTCTCATCACTGATGATGTATGCTGGTTGTGCTTCTTTGTAGAGTCTCCCGTTTTCTCCTCAAATAACTGGGACAGTGGCATAAGATAAGTCATCCTACAGTGTCCCACCTTGCCTCTTAATCCATCCTCTAGACAACAGCATGCCAAACTTAGGAGGTACATCTGCTACCACAATTTCCATCACCATACTCTTCATGGGCAGCTGAGTTAGGGTAATGGCTAAATCTTTGATCAATCCCAGACATTTCACCTTTCTTGAATCAAAGGAGAATAGATCACGATATGGTATGGTGATATCAAGGGCTAACTCTTGCATGACAGCTTTTGGCATTAGATTGTGGCTAGCCCCAGTGTCCAACAGATAGTTGTGGAGGATTTTATCATGAATGGGCAAGGAGACATAGAATGATGGAGAATTATCATCAGCAGGTTCAGTCATGGGGCTTAGCACAACTACAGGCTTGTCATTTTGCAAATTGACAGAGTCAGTGAAGGTTCGTATGGCTTCCAGCTCAAGGGCCTCAAGGATAGGCTTCCTAAACACTTCACTCTTTACAAGTTCTAACAGAGGTACAAATAGTTTTACCTTCTGGACTTATTATTCAAAGCTGAAAGGGGAAGGGGGCTCGTCGGGACCTCCTATCTCTTGAGCTGGTGCTTTGAGGATGATTGGATCAGCTGCTGGCCTTTTCTGTCTGGTATTCTTTGACTCTGTTTGGACAGCAGCTTTCTGGGCAGGATTCTCCTTGGCATTGTTTTCTCTAGATCTCAGATTATATCTTTGCTGCTCATCATTTTGTAGAACAGCCTCTCTATCCCACCTTTGACTATTTTGGTCCTGCAACAATGATTCTTCATATGCAGCCAATGTAAAAAAGACAACATTTCCTTTATCTTCCATGCAATGAATTTCATCCTCTTCTTCAGATTGCTCCTCCTCCATGACTATGTTTTGAAAAGGAGCCTTAACTTTCTATTCTTCATTTGCTTCTTTACCCCTTTGAATGATTTGCAACTGATCATTTTCTCTTGTGAATGGATTTGGATTTCTTGGAGCAAATGTGTTTGGAAGCCTTGTCTTTCCAGAGTTATGTTCAACCTTCAACTTAGATATCTTAGCAGCCAATGACTCTATCATTCTGGTCATTTTATCTAATTTAGGCTCTGAGGATGAAACAGAGGAAGAAGAAGCCTCACCTCTTTGTGTCCTTCTATCATCATGGCTTTTAAGCTTTTTTGCATCCATGATATTAGATTCTACTTCTAAAGCTGCATCTTGCATATCAGCTAAAGTGTCACATCTTCTTTCTCTTAAGAGTAGGTAGAAATCAGAGTCAAAAGCATTGGCATATGTAAGTTTGGCAGGGGTGGGGGTTGGCTTTACTTCAGCTGGTTTCTTACAATACATATGATTGAATCTTTTATTAAAATCAGGAAAAGATTCCCCATTCTCCCTCTTCAGGTTACCAAACTCAGTATGGTAATATAGCACGTCTTTTTTATCTCCCCAGTGCTTCAAAAATACATCATCTAATGCTTCAATGTCTACTATAGATCTAGGTGCTAGTTCTCTGAACCATTTTCTAGCTTCTCCATTAAGGATTTGGACAAAAACTCTCATCCACACATCATCTTCATTGATATCCAGGTTATTAGCATAACTATAAAAAGATTCAAGGTGTTCTTCAGCTGTTACCCCCTCTGTACTAGTGAACTTAGGCATGTATTTCTGGTATTCTCCTGCAGGCATGGCATTTAAAGGAACATGCAAGATCAAGGGTCCATATCTAGCAGCTATGATTGTTTCCATCTTTGTGAAAGCTTGTTGGCCTGCCATGACTGGGTAGGTGGAAGGATACTAGCAGATTGAATGGCGGGGAATAATGAGATAGATGATAGAGACAAGGGAATATGATGGGATATATGGGAGGCTTTCTTTGGACTGAGATCCAAAGGGGAACTAAAAGAACACGGATATTTATGAGTCTATGAGGGTATTCCTTCACTAACAATGTTAGGCTCTAGATCTTCAAAATGCACATTCTCAGCTATAATCTTCTCCTGCAGAGACACGTAAGATTTCTTAGGCTTACCTGATCTTGATGCTCCTTTCTGTGATGTTTTCTTCTTCTCAACAATCTTCTCAAGGTTAGGCACTAGGTCAACCAATGATTTCCGAGGATTTCTCTGGTTATGCCTCACAAACTGAGCCAAAACTGAAACATGGAGTCGCCACTAGGTTGATCTTCCAGTAGAGTCGCCAGATAGATGATTACAATCGAAAATGTGTCCAAACTTTGTCTATCATCAAAGCTATAACTATGTCGTTCTCCCAGGGAAGTCGAGCTTCAATCTCCTCTCCTCAGCAATGGCACCATTTAATGTTATAGCCCTAAGAAACTATCCTAGGTTGTATCTCAGAGATGCTCGGGAACATTACAAACTCAACTTAATGTTGGAAATGGATGAATGGAAGGAATGATGCTTGTTCAAGACAGATAACCACTTCTACTATGCTTAACTCCAGAGATGCGTGAGCACCCCCAGAATACAAGGCTTTAGACCACCAATTACTCACAGTTTAAGGATTGGGTGAACATGGAGAATACTGACCACATCAGTAGATGCACAGGACCCTGTGATGGCCGGCTGCAACCAATAAAGAGGTCTGCAAATCTAATTCCCTAATGCACAGACAGGATGACAACTCTCTGGCACTAAGTGAAAAGAATCCTGAATAACACATTCACTGATACATACAAGATTTTAACACCGAGGAAGGATGACAGATCCTCTAATGCTAAACATGAAGAGTTCAAGAAAACTGCATCACAAGCACAACCTAGAATAGAATAGGAACGGAAAGTGAGCAATTAACAACAAAAGAATCTTTTATTAGCTGAAAATGAAGACAAGACATTGTAAGTCTCAAAGCAGTTACAGTCTCCAGAAGTTGAACCTTACATCAAAACAACAACCATCAACCCTGATTACATCTGGTTTCTGGGTATATATAGAGTTTCATTACAAAGATATTCTGCTATTCTAGGCATGGAGGGGTCATAATTGACCACCAAACACTTTAATTGTTTGATGGAGTCTCTGGTGCAATCTGCCTGCTTCAGTGAACGAATTTGATCTTCTCGGATGCTCTGCTGTCCTTCTCGGGTAGGTGGAGTGTTGTATGAAAGAAGTTCCATAACTGTTAAATGCATTGATCTGATCGAGGCACATCCTTTTCCTTCTTGGCCATATTGTTTCTTAAATGCAGTTGTTGAAGATGAAATGCGTCGGGTACTGGATACTGGCAACCTTCATCCTTCAGATGCATGGGATAGGTCAAGGATGAGAGGACTGCATGGTGGACGAAATGGAGAAGGAAGATCGGCCTTTGGATCACGCAGATGGACGACGAACAACACTTGGTGGGAAGTATCGGGAGGATACGGGAGCAAAGCGATCATGGGTTGTTGAATCTCGGGTGAGCAGATCCAATGGTCATTGGGTGGAGGAGATGCATAGAGTTTAACGGGCGGGGACAGAGGATGGGCGGTAAGTAGTATTTCCTACACCGCTTTTAGAGGGTGAGCGGTAATCATACGATGGCTCGTGATCACAATCATCATGCGACATGTGGCAGACGGGGAGGGACAAAAACCACTTGATTGTGAGTTAACACGCGGGTGGTTTGCGGGTGCAGGAGGATCGGATGTCGTCTGATCACAGCGGAGTTGATCAGACAGTGCGGATTTGTTCACACGGGTTTTAAACTTATGTGACAGGGAAACGGTGGATTAGGGATTTTGCGAAGGCACACGATTATATGGGTTTCAAGGTTTTAATGCTCAGGGCTTGATAAAAGTGGAGTTTTATAGGATTTTAACCAAAATCATGCATAAAGGGGGTGAGAGGGGAATGGGCAAGGAAATGGAGGAAGGTCAGGATAGCCGGTGTAGACCTTTTCTGAGCAAAAAACAAAGGATTGATCTTACTTCTGCTCCTTGAAAATCAGCAACATGTATGAGAGCTAACAACACCCAGCCTTCGATTTCGCTAGAAGAGGGATGTATCTGTAGAGGTGTCTGACTTTGTGGAATCGTCTACACTAGAATGGGACTCCCTCATAGTCAAGGATCTGGGTATAATTGTAATTCCTCTAGTGCAAGGTAACTTGATCCTGCAATGCTCCTCTGATGTCCAAGTTTACCAGGATCCGAGCATATGCCATAACCCCAATGGATACTTATGATCTATCATAATCGAGGTAGGTGCCCAGGGAGTTCCCAATTCTCCTAAAGATGTCCTCAATCCAAAAATGTAGTGGCAGACCGGGGAGACGAACCCAAATTGGCCCAGCCCCAAGCTATTCTCTGTCAGGGTCAAAAAGCAAACTCCACCGCCTTGGAATAACTAAGGCCTACTTGATGTGCTAAAAGGAAGACAGTACCTAATTAGTATGTTCTGCTCGCGCAAAATGCAGAGCAAACCAGCCACGAACAAAGGTCTAAATGAAAGGCGAATTAACTAGATGATGGCCCCAGATTTCTGCGACCCATTGCTTTAGTCTAGCTATAGAGTAATTACTTCCCCTAACTCTGCCCACTAGTACTATCGCCGCCAAGTCCATGGTATCTTCCGACTGAAGTCCTCATCCCAGTCGATAAAAACTTCTTGTCCCTTGGTCTTAACACACCTCAACTTCTTTGTAGGTCTTAGCTCTACGACCTCTGTACTCCCTTGAGAATCATTGAAATTAGGGTTTGTAGGGTTAGTGTTAGGGTTTGGTGGTGCTGGGTCAGGGTAAACAGGGAAGCCAGCAGGGAAGGCATCCGAGAGGGGGGGAACACTTGAGTAGTAGCTGGAGGGGGGAGCAGGAGCTGAGGTCGAGATAATGGGAGTATGAATGGGCAAATCCACTCCCTGCAGAGACTGTGAGGGATAATGCCAGGCGACAGAGGATTGGAGTGAGGAGAGGCCAGATGAACCAGTCTCTTGATCAGGGCTAGAGATCCTTCATGCAAAATGATGGGGAGTTGGCACCAATGGAGGAATGTCAAAGGGTGGCCAAGAGGATGGCACTTTCGGTGGATTGATGACTCCGCTATTCAGACCCGTGAGCAGTAGAAGCGGAGTGATAACCTCGGTTAATTCTATACTAAATGGGAAGTAAACCTTGGAGCTGGACTGTCTGCCAAAAATGGATATGCCTTTGAGGGGGTCCTCAAAGTAGTCTATTAGGTCGGTCTCCATTATTTCCCTGGGGGTTACACCAGCTGCCACTGTTTTCCATAGTAATTGTCACAAGAGGGGACCAAATAATAATGAAAGTCCGATGAACATTAGGGTTTGGTCACGGTCATGGGGGGTAAGGTAGGCGCGCGTCGAAAACGGAAGGAGCATAAATGGTGTGGAGTTGAGCGACTACAGGGAACGGGCCTAGGCTAGTGGAGGCTTGTACCAGTTGTACAACAGAGGCCCTACCCCCTGTTAGGATGCAGACGTGCTATGGAAGCTACCATCAGAGCCTTCTTTCAAAAGAGAATCCATTTTCTACTAATCGTATTTGATATGTTTTTATTTATTTACCATACATCTTTATACCTATTTTCTATTTATTTATTTATCATACCTCTTTTATCAATATGGTAATTGGTCCATGGTATTAATAATTATGTGTCTGGAAGGATCCACCTAAATAAAACCTATTTTTTTAGTTTTCATATAAAGAGGTTAATGGAGTAAAGATAAAAAAAAGGTTTTATTTATTTACCATACCTCTAGTTTATTTAAAAAAATAATTATTTACCATATCTTTGGAGTTTACTATTTGTAAACCTCTTTATATTTTAAATTTATGTTGTGTTTATACATAATAATAATTAGATTGATTTTTAAATAGGGTCGACATTAGATTAACAATGTTAATGTTAAATATTAACGTTTACTTTACGTTTATGTTTATGTTTACATTTACATGTAAGTCTAAACATGGGCACAATAATTATTTTATTTTTAATATAAAATTACAAATAACTTTGAAAAATACATATACATAACCAAAAACGATTTTATATTGATTAAAATAAAATAAATTTCAACTAATTGAAAGTTCAAATAATATTATTTGAATGAAAAGTGGCTTTCTATTTTCAAAGAGAGTAAAGAGAGTTGTAATTATTTTATTTAAACTTTGAATTACAAGAAACTTAATAATTTAATAATTTAAACTGCCTTAAATTTGGGGTTTTGGGTGATTTTTCCCTAAACTGTAGGGGTTATAGATCAGCTTGCCTTGATAATTGGCAATGTAAAGGAATTGTTTTCTATCTAGCACCGTTTCTACGAGGGTAACACCTATCCAAATCTCTAGGAGGATAAAACTGATCCAGATCATGCGGCTGGATTTTCAATGGATCCATGTGTTTGGTGCCCTTGAAAACCAACATCTCAACCATCAGAGTGATTTGAGAAAGAGAGATGCACTACACAACTGATCCAGATCGTGCAGCTGGATTTTCAGTGGTTCCATGTGTTTGGTTCCCTTGAAAACCGATGTCTCAACTATCAGAGTGATTTGAGAAAGAGAGATGCACTGAGTTGCTGAAACCTGGAAAAGAACTAGTAGGTTTTTAACTAGTAGGTTTTTAGATTCGAAGTTCCTTGTAATGGAGACATGGTGGGTACTTCAGATGTTGGTTACATGTCTTCCAGTTCGAACCACTATCGATGGATCAATGGATGCTGAGGTTTCATCGAAAGTCAGCCTTTGACAAAGTTGAGGAAACCTTCAGATCCGATGTTGGATTACTCTCACATTGTTGTTGAGCTAAATCAAATATTCAGCTTGCAGAATGATTGATCCAATCATTTTGCACTATGGCAAAGGTTAACTATCTGATCCAGATATTGTGCTAGATCTAGTGAGTAACTATTAACAAAGTGAGAAAAAACATTTCGTAATTAATTTTAGATTTTGAGTATTTCAATATTAATTTTTTTATTTATTAGATTATGTTTTTCATCTATATCTGGAAGATGACAGTGGATGGTTCCAAACTTAGATTTGACATTTTTTAGTTATTTAAATCATATTTATTTGATGTTTTTGGAGCTTCTCTACATTATTTATTTCTCTTGAGAGATCAGATCTTCCATATATGTCTTCAAAACTTGGACCCAAAAAACCATTATCATTTTTCTCTTAAATGTGTTTTTTTTGTTGAATTCAAATTGCAGATATCAACAGACATGGTGGCAAATGCAACTTTCACAGCCATGGCCAAACATGCAGGAAAGCATCGTGTAAAGATTTATTAGGTTGCTTCTTTGGCGGTAAATCCCATAACAATTCAAGAATTTTTAAAAATAATATTTGAACATTTTAAATGTAATCCCTACATTGATCACAAAGAAAGCCAAGTAAAACAGTTGAAGCAATTCACCTACATTAATACTATGAAGAATTATGGGTAGGCTTTAGACATAGAGGTTAGTTCACCAAACAATGTAAGTTGTAATGAATCTGTGTTTCTTACTCTAAATTTTGATTACTATAAGTGAAATTTGAAAAGTTAAAAATTTACTCATGTAAATTTTACTTTGCATATAATCTTTGTTCAAGGAGTACATTCGTTATTTAATCTAAAGAAATATCGATTCATTATCTCTCTATATATATATATAATGAATCATTGCAAATTGATAGTCATATTGTAGATAGCGTGGTTATTAAGATCATATATCAAGATCATCTACAAAATATATGTTACATCAATTGAAGCACATGGAAAAGATTTATGAGCCATATGCATTCTACGAAGGAAGGTGAATTATGTGCAATGGAGATGAAATAAAAAATTATTGGTGTTGTATTGTTTTAAACATTTTGATTGGTAATCAAGCATACATTAATAATTTTTTAATATAGTTGTTTTAAAAAATTGTTTCAAGAGCCCTCTGAAGACGAACAAGACAATTTCGGATTTGATGTAAAGATGAAGGAGACAATTTTGGATTTGATGCTAAGATTATCGAGTGGAAAAATTACATTGGAAATATTCATATTCCCTGACTTAGTGAATATATCGTAAATGGGTGAATATGTATCAGTGGATCACAATGGTTGCAATGGCCATGAAGACATCAATTTTCATTTCACTGGGTTCACTATTTCTAGGAGAGTGATGGGGGCTATTGGAGCATAAAGTTGTCCATATATAAATGGAGGTCGTGCCAATGTGAAAGTTGAACTCATTTCCACCAACAATGATCTTATTAATGACGTCTTTACGTCGTAGGGAGGTAGTTACACGTTTACAAATATTACTCCAAGGAAATATAGGATGGTTGCTTCCCATCTTGAATACATAAACTTCATCAATCCTTGAGCAGTATACAAATATCAGGTCATATAAAATCCCACTACATTTTTTTTCAAAAAGGAAAGGCCATGATATTTTTCTCTCTTTTCCTTTGTTTGATACACAAAATAAGTTTGGAGACTCCTTAAGGATGAGTGTCTAGAGAACACAGTAGCCCTCCACGAAATCAAACGTGAAGAAGTGGAGAGAGTGGGCTCTATGAGCCAATTATTAAATAGAGGAAGAAGATACAACGTCATACCTAATGTCAATCCTAGCTAAGATGGCGCTACACATGAGGTACAATGATTGGGGTTTATAGAGTATATGTTCTATAATATTCTCTTTCAAATACGTGATTCTCATGTTCTCTTAACAATTGTCCAAAGAGGCTCTCCAGAGATGGAGTTGGGCTTTGGAAATTTGGTAGTGGATGACAAATTTTATGTCCTAAGTTATGATATGGATGGATTAGTTGTTTCTCAGGGTAATCCTATTTTAGGTTTTCATGTATACCTTTATTCAGATGATGTCAATGAGGTTAAGTGCCATCAAAGAAGCTCGTTGGCCAAATCAAGCGCTTTGTCATGCAATATCTGATGCATATGGGAAATTTGCTTTTAATTTTATTCCATGTGGAAAATAATGGTTGTTGCCATTATACAAGGGTGAGAATACAATATTTGATGTTTCACTTCCATCTATAGAGGTTCTTGTTGAGCACAATCATGTTAATATATCTCATAGATTTCAGGTCACAGTTTTCTCAGTTGGAGGACTTGTGGTGACTTCTAAAGGAGTCTGTTTTGAAGGTTTTAAGATATTAGTTGATGGACGAGAAATAGCTACAGCATATGTCTAGGGATATTACAAACTTGATCATGCAACATCAACATGCTACACAATCAAGGTTGAGAAGGATCACTTCGAGTTTAGTACTTTGGAGAATTTCATGGTTGTGTCAAACATGGCTTCAATCCCAAAGATAGAAGCAACACATTATAATATTTGTGGTTCCCTAAAATTAGTGACAAATGGATATTATGGCAAGCATCAAGTTGGCTTGACACATGGGCCAGACAATATTAAGCCTCAACTAAAGAGGGTTGATGATATGGGAAACTTCTTCTTCGAGGTTCAACCATGTTAATATCGAATATCCCCACTGACCACAATAGCAGAACGTGATGCTAGTATTCAATTTTCACCATCACATATTGATGTGAAAATAACTAGACAAATGTTTGGAATTGAATTTATAAAGGCCCTTGTTGATATCCGTGGATCAGTAATATGCAAGGAAGGATGCGACTCAGTTTCTATATCACTTACTTCTCTGGTTGTTCAACTCTAGCTTCAGATAAGCTTAACTCTTTAAGTTTAACAAATGAGAGCAGTGACTTCATATTTGAGAAAGTCCTACCTGGTGCATTGCGTCTTGAGGTAAAACATGGACCTTCATCTGATTTGTTAGATTGGGATGATGAGTGGTATTGGGAGGGAAAGGTTATTGATGTCAATGTTGGTGTTTCTGATCATTCAGAGATAGTGTTTATACAAAAGGGATATTGGTTGTGTATTATGTCTACTCATCCCGTGGATTCTTACATCGTACAACCAAATAAAGAACCACTGAATTTGTTGATTGAGAAAGGATGGTAGCAAATCTGCTTCTAAGATTCTCGTGTGCACATGCTTCATTTATTGAACTTGTGCATTTTCTTTGGAATGTCTTCATTAGAATTCAATGTGTTGAATCATAAGCCTATATATTTTACTGGTGAAAAATATCTACTAAGTGGTGAAATACATGTTGATTCAAGTTCTTATCCCAAAGCAAATGAGTTGTCTAAAAGCATTATTGTAGACATATGGAAAAAGGAGGGTGCATTTATAGATATGATCAATAATTTCAAACTTGTCTCAAGTGCTAATGGACCAAGTAACGTTGTTGTATATCAGTACATTCACTGGGCCAATATTGAAGATGAAATGGTCATGGTTCTGAGAGATAAAAGGAATTATAGTGAGAAAAATAGTTTTTAAACGGTCTTGTTTTATCTAAGAAGTCGGCACGTTGTTGTTAAAAATGATGGATTCCAACCTGTTATTCCTTCTTTTGTGGGGTCACTAGGAAAGTGCATTCAGGGCCAGTGTTGCCAACAATACCAGGTGTTGACATTAAAATAATTTCTCAAAATGACAGTAGCAATGGTCTTCTGAAAAAGGGTGACTTGGTTCTTCAAACTTTGACAGGGTCAGATGGTCTGTTTTTGGGTGGTCCTTTGTATGATGATATTGAGTGCTATGTTGAATCTTCCAAGGGATATCATTTAAAAGAACTTGCATAGGACCCCTTTTGAATCTTAGTTGTATGCTCATCCAATTTGATTGGGCACCCGACTCTACTAGCCAAATCATAAAGAATATTTGATCGTCAGTATTCGACCTTCTATGCACTCCCTACATTTATGGTCCTCGGTAGAGGAATCATTGAATTTGTGTCAAACATCCGCTAGATATGGACAAAACCTCTTCAATCTCATTAATTCACACTACAACCATGCAATTTTGTATTTTACTATTACTTTCAACACTTTACAATGAAACCAGTGTAAATGCGGGTTATATGGAGATAAAATATAAACCATTGTAAACATAGGTTGTCTTGTATGTGTATGCAGGGGCATACATGATAAAATATTTGAGAGTGAATGGGATACTGTTTTAAGAGCTTTCATGCTCTCTCTTGAGACTTAATATGCAATGTGGAAGTAAATTGACCGTACTGGAAATGGACTCATATCCCAATAATGCATACAATTTCTTTGTGGACATATTGATTGAGATGATTGGGATCTTTAAATCATTAAAGGAGCTGGTCATATGTGTTGTTCCTTTTCTTAAAGAAATATGTGTCTTCTTAGTTTGTTGTTCGAGGCTTCCTAATCTCTGATGTTTGTTAATGGGTTTTACCCTTAAGATTTATAGGGGTTTTCCCACCTTGAGAGCAGGGATATGATAGTCCTGAGAGTGATGACCCCCCTTAGAGTTATGGGGGAATGATTGTCTTAAAATCCATGTAGGTATGACCGTCTTAACAGCTATAGGAGTATAACCGTCCTAAGAAGAGCCATGGAGGTATGACCACCCTGAAAGCTATAGGGGATAACCACCCTTAGATTTATAGGGGAATGATTATCCTAAGAGCCATGAAGGTATGATAGCCCTAAGAGCCATGGAGGTATAACAGCTCTAAGAGCCATGTAAGTATGATCACTTACTAGCTAGGGAGCTATAGAGATATGACATGTTTATAGGGGTATGACTTCCCTTAAGAGGGATGACTGTCCTAAGATCTATGGAGATATTACAGGGTTATTAGCTAGGGAGCTATAGGGAAATGACTGCCCGAGAAGCTATATGGGGATGCTTACCCTAAGAGTTATGGGGGTATGACCACTTACTTACTAGTTATATAAGAAGCATGAGACAAAGTTAAGATAGCCTTCGATTGGAGAGGAAAATAGATTAGGAAAGTGCACCAGTTCAAGTTTGAATTTGAGCAAATTTCCTCTCCTTATCAGTCGAGCCTGCGCACTTGGTAAAAAAAAATTATGCTTTTCTTTTACATGTGCAATGAACAACATGTTTCAATGTTTAAGAATATTTCCATTTTCTAATTAGTTGTTAGGTATAGCATAAAAACAAATTATACAAATCATATATTGATGTAGCTTAGGTTCACTATTATGTTTTGGTTCATTATTATGTCTTGTTTGCAGATTCAGTGTATCCAATAGTTATGAAACAAAACCAAGTAACGTCTTCGTTTCATATCTATTCCTTAATGAAAATCTAAACTACCTAAATTTAAAAAGTTGACCTTCTATAAGATGTGAAAAGACCATAAATTTATTCCGTGGTTTTTTTCCATGATGTTCATAATGAATATTTATGTCTTTTACCTCGTAAATCAGTGCAGAGTTGGCTTATTCTGGTTTTTAAATGCAATGCAGGAACTTTAAAAATATCCCATACCTCGATGTCTCAGATCCCCACTCTCTCATCTCTGTATATACAAGTTTATGTAGACATAACTGAATTTCATGATAGGGAAATCAATGTATTAGGTTTCTTTCTTCAGAGCACCCCTGCTCTAGAGATGATAGAACTTCATTTAATTGATGACTTGAACTATGACGATCCACGATATGTAAAGTTTTTGAAGGAAGTGATGTATTTGAATAAATTTTCCAAGCAAGAAAGGATATTGGTATGAGAATCTTCTTTTTATATACATTCTTTAAAATATTTAAACTATTGACCAGTAAAAAGGATTTCTGGCTTAATTTTCTTTTATTTTTTTCTTTACGGAAGGGTATGACCAATGCAGGTTGTATGTGGATATGAGGATGAATTCTATTGTGGATACGAGGATGTGGACACCAGTGGAATGACCTGCTTAGTCTTGGGCAGCATTGAGTATGGAAGTAGATGGTAGTCTCATGGAGTGGGTATGTGACATTTTGCCATGTTTTCATTTTTTTTACCATTTGTTGTTTGTGCTGGTTCTAATAGTCAGTTTTAATTATTTATCTTTTTGTCATTTATATCATTAACATTCCATGTTTCCCAGGCAAGGTAACATCTTCGGTTGCTTTAGATGAGCAGGTTGTAGGATTAGGATGTTCCCAATGAGTTTTGAACATTTTTCCAATATGCCTCGTCAATTTTGGATTGTCATTGTGAGTTATCACTTTAATTGTTATCCGGTTTGACATTTGATTGAAAATGAAATTCCATGCTTTTATAAATTATTTGTACATTAGTTTTTAAAACTATTTAAGAAATTTTCCTTCAGTAGCCACACTTCAAACAATGGATTTCACACTACTAGGTTTAAGGTTTGGGTTATGTATTTGGTTAAATTTTCCCAAGATTTATATCATATCTTAAGTGTTAGGTTTTGGTTATTTATTTGGTCAAAATTTCCCAATATTTATATCATATATCATCCTTTTGAAATTCATGCATTCATGCCATTCGAATGGAACACATCACGACAAGGATGAGCCCTATTATGCTCACCAACTATGTTACTATGTTTCATGAATCATAATTCAAATGAACTCTAAATATTGTTCTTTTCCTTGACTAAAAAGTATTAAGCAAAATCCTCTCATTCAAACTCAACCCCGTCATACTCAAAATTTTGACATGTGAATAACATTGGCTCGACAGCAAGTTTGACACCCAAGTCCTTGCAAGTCAAACAAGACTATCCATTTTTTAAAAAAATTGATCATATCCTTAAATTGTTAGCCCTTAGACTCCTCCATTAAAGAAAAGATCATTCTATGATTGTGTTAATTGATCTATAAAAATGTGGATGGGAGAAATATGAGTTAAGGAGTAGAGAAAGAAATTTTCCTTGACATTGGCTAGAATATTTTGAACTTTTGGGGGCACATCACATGACTCTGCCATCACGACACCAACATTTTTTGGTAAAGTTGCAGCACAAGAGGCATCCACTGATTCACGTTCCTCAACCCGTGACCGTAAATATGATTCTTCCTAAACATTTTTCCTAGATGATGATAATGATATATATTCCTTATCATCATAAAGTATGGATTTTCTTTCTTCACCCATGCTCTACCTTCCCCCTCCCAATTGTATATAATGATATGTTTCTGTTGCATGCTTCCCTCTAATTGCAAAGCTATACCCATACCTAAAATCCTCTTCTTGATCTTGGTTCTTATGCTTCTCTTCTTCTTCTAAGATAAGTAATCGGGAAAACATTACCTCCTTACCACCACAAATAGATAAACCATTTTTCCTAAGCTATCTTTCAAGCTCCACAAGAGGAATACTAAACAATTCTTGAGTTGTTGCTCCCTCTCCAATCACCATAACAACATCTTGATTTGGACCAGATCCATATGTTATGTCTGTAAGATTGGATTCAGAACTATCAAGGTCCTTGAATGGTGGGGCATCTCCACATATTGAATGAAAGGGAGGGACACCTAAGTTTCCAAACCGAATAAAGGTAGCTCTCTATCCATTCACATAAGCATATGAAAGGAGAAACAAGTCTAACCAAACCTGGAGAGATTTCATCACTCTCTCCTGCAAGGACGCCATAATATAAATGTAAAAAAGTTCACAAAAAGATCCACATAGTGATTACACTAATTATGATATTTTTTTTATGAGTAAAAATTACCATCCGCCTTGGTAATTGATGACCAATAAGGGGCTTGATCTTAATACATGATCTATTTTCATCATTACTATCTTCAACATGTTCTATTATTTAGAATGATATTTTGTGAATTGGCAGACATGTTTTTCCACATTTCTGTCTTTATATCCCACATAATTGGAATCCTACTACATTTGGTCTCCTTTACTTCCCTAGGCTACATGTGTTAAAGAGGGTACAAAACACTAATAATATGTTCTTTTCCCCTAAGTTCTTCTCATTTTTTGGATGAATTCTGTGGAAATTTTATTCATGCCAATAATGTGGTAGGAAATAATGTTCTATTATTCTTTTTTATCATCTCTTGTTTATGAGTTAGCATGCTTCTATTGTACTAATTCATTACGACTATGCCATGTAAAGATCAAGTTGAGTGGGTTTTACATTTGATTTCCACTGTAGTCAACAACTGAATATATAAGTTTTTTGTTAGGTTGAACGATGGGACAACACACTTTGATTTCCACTATTTCTCTCTTTTTCATATACTATCACAAGTGCACAAATACAAACTCACTTTTATTTTTACCTGGATGAGCAAATGATGACAACTTTGTATTTTGTAGTGACAAGGATGACTATGTATTGGAGCTATACCTTGAGCCCTTCAATTCATCCTTTCCTTACCCAACACAACCATCTCCTATTGGTAATGGAGTTCAATTTCTAAACCAACATTTGTCTTCAATACTATTTCATGATAAAGAAAGAACACAACCATTGTTGGATTTGCTTCGAGCACACAAATACCAAAGCCATGTCATTTTTCTTTCTTTGGTTAATATATTGCATCGTTGTGTTTGATAGTTAATTCATTATTATTCTATGCTAATAAATCTCTATCAAATAGTATAGAAGGATGACCTAGTTGTTTTAGAGATATATAGTATGAATTAATTAAAAATTCATAGGGTTATTTCGATTCTCATCTTTCTATTTCACTTCTTTACAGAAAACTATATATTCAAATACCAACTCAACTCAAACCAAACTAAAATAGAGAATCCTAGTTATGAATATGTTTCTCTCTCCATACCTTATAATGACATTATTTTTTTGAATTATACTTGAAGTTCACTGATAATATACTGGATTTATATATTTCTCTTAGCACCAAATTGAAATCATGATAAAAATATGAATATCCCATTAAATATGACCTAAAGATGATTCAAAGAATATCACCTTTAGTCTGAGCACGTGGCAAAGTAATTTATGAGGTGTGAAGTTTTATTAGAGGCATTGTTTGTTTATTTGTTTTGGTTAGAAAATGGTTTTCTCTTGATTTTATGTGACTTTCAAATTATCATATCTAGCATGTTCAGAAATGGGAAAGCATAATGTGTGACATTGCAAAAATTGATGTTGAATGAAAGCATAAAGGGTTTAACCAAGCTACAATCCACTTTGGTAAAGGTAGAGGGACATCTTAAAAAATTACCTAAGAATACATCATATACATAGTTTGAACATAAGTAATATATGGCTTTTTTGTTTGTAGATATGTTTTTTTTTAATTCAAGATATCACAGCAAGACAAATATTGATACTATAGAAATTGTTAGAGGACCTCATTGAGGTCAATTTTTCTGATGTTCTACTTGATTGATACATTCTCATGATAGGAAGGCTTTAAATACGAATTAATGTTACCAAAACAAATTATATTCTAAGTTTATACATATAAAAAATAAAAACAAATGTAAATTCGTTCATTTAATTGTTACTTGACTTTGGTGTGGGCAGGTTACATGAAATGTGATTGGAAAAAGGATGGGGAGACAATATAGAGATCATGTCTTGGATATGATTCATTTGTTGTTGGAGATCCTTCAGGCACTTCATCCATCGACTTTGGAAATGTTTCTAGTAAGTATTCCTATGGATCTTAATGTTGTGATTCTTTTACCTCATGGTTATTTTGGGCAAGAAAATGTTTTAGGAATGCATGATAAGATATCGATGGATTGGTAAACAATTTTTTTATAATTTCAATGCCCATTCCCTGATATCCTCTCTTTATTTTTTGATTGTATTTTGAACATTTATTTCAATTTTTCTTTGTATTTTAACTATGAAATTGGAATTACTTGGTATTATGTCTGTTTAAACAACAACCAAAGCTTGAAGATGAAATTAATATTACACAATATTGATTGAAATCCTTTTACCTGTTTTGTTTGAAAGATTTTCAAGATTATTAGAAAAGTTTACTTTCATGTTGTTATTTGAGAACATGTTGTTTATATACTTGACCAAGTTCATGCATTAGACAACAAATTGTTGTTGCAAATAAAATGACAAGGATTAGACATCACACCTCAGATTATTTGTTTTAACAAGTTATTTACAGCTTGAGCTCTTTAGCATGTAACTTAGTTGGTGTGATTGTGCCTAAGCTTTCCCTGAAGGTTGAATACTAAGTTACTAAGGTGTTCTTTTCTATGGTGACTTTAATTTGTTTATACAAGTCATCTGGCCACCTAGAGGCCACTATCGCTCAACTGAAGAAAACTTGTTCGAGTTTCTTGCTATTATGGGGAAGAATGGCTTTAACATTGTTGATGTTGAGGTATATGTAATATAAATCCTTTATAGTATACTTTAAATTATATTCTAAGGTTCATCGTCTTTCACGTCTTACACTCTGCATTATAGGTTCTTTTGTTTTCAGAAAAGGAACTCAGTATTGATGGTAAGAAGCAGGATTTGAAGAAAGAGGAGAACACTAACACTAGAGTGACAAATGCAAAAAGAGAGAGAAGAGAACCGGTCTAGTGGTACCCTTAAAGCCAATATCCAGCATAAGGAACACATAGAGACTGATGTTCAAGTCTTCATAGTTTGTGAATTCACCTGCAATGACTTGACAACACAATGATAATGATTTATAATGATGAAACAATATTTCATGTGTAAATTATAGTCTAGTCAATGTTAAGTTGAAAACTCATATTGTAATACTCGACATTTCATATAATGTAATTTCTGTGGTAGAAATTATTTATAGTTGCACTTGATATTGTTTTAGTATTTTAACTAACATAAGTAATTTTGATTTTTCATATTAGATGAACCAACTCACATTGTGTGATGTTTTTTTAATTTAGTCATAAAATCATACTAATTAATCTATGTTGATTAATAATGAACACATAAAATCAATCTAAAACTACTAAATTAGTAGTTTATATTGATTAATGATGAAAGCAAATAAAATGAATATACGACTAAATTAGTCATTTATAATGATTATTAATGAAAATAAATGAAGTGAATATAAACTACTAAATTAGTCGTTTATATAATGAATATGAAACTACCAAAAAAATATAAATGACTACTGCAAATGATTAATTTTTCGTTACAAATGACAACTAAATTTTGCATATATACGACTATTAGTAGCTAATCTATAGTATCTTATAACACAACAAAAATTTAGTCATATTTCTTTGGTCATTAATTGGTGTCAAACAATGACTAAAATTTGCATATATATGACTATTAGTAGCTAATTTACAATATTTTATAACACGACCAACATTTTGGTCATATTTCTTTGGTCATTAATTGGTTTTCTCAGATGATCAGATAATAATATATTTTGTTGTATATTTGGTCATTAATTGTGGCAATTAATGACTAAATCAATAACTAAATTAATGATCAAATTTATGACTAAATATACTGCTAGATGATAAAATTGAGACAATCAATTAATGAATAAGCTAAAAATGACTAAAATTTGGTCGTGTTATAAGATACTATAAATTAGCTACTACTGGTCACCGATTGAGAAATAGCCATTTATATGCAAATTTTAGTCGTTGCTTTAGTAACTAATTAGCCATTTTGTACTAGTGATCCCTAATGAAGGTGATATTTGGTTCAAGGGGATGGACTTGGACCTAGAGCACTACAATATGTTTTTAAAACCACAATACAAGGATTCTCCTTCTCACATGTTTCCTAGCAGACAGTTGTGAGGGCAGGTTTAGCAGGCTATATCAGTATCACATCAAGTTATTGATGCATTTCACTTCCATGATGCCCTTAAACCTACCTAACTATTTTTGGGCCACTATTATTATCACTTTTTAACGCCTATTTCATCCATTTCTACCCTTCTTTATCATGTCATTTATCATAATTTATCATATAATTCTATTTTATAATTATTTATGCTCTTATGGATAAATATTATTTCTTCTCCTTTATTTTTAATAAATTGATGATCATTATGCATAATTTTACCAATGATGGTTTATTACTGGATTAGTTGTAACATGGCTCACGATTTTAGCCTCCAAGATCTTTTCCAGATTGCAAATTTGATCCCTAACTCATAATTAAATATTCCAACTCAGACATTTGCTGGAATAAGAAGTGACAATTTTGCATTGGATGTTTTGGACAAATGAAGGAGAATCTAGAAAATCTAAAACATGGAATTTGTCCAGAATGCACCGAATAGTTTTTTAGTTAGCGGTTCTCCAAAATTGGGTTTGTATTAAGATAAAAGGAAGGTTATTCGAAGATAACTTTCTCAGATTTACTGTTGCGGCCGTTTTCCAAATCCTTCCAATTGCATTACTAGATTCGACTTGTTCTAAATGCGTTATGATGGGAAGATATTTCAGATCTGATCTTGTTTATTAAGATTATGTAATCAATTCAAAATTATAATGGAAATCATTTTGTAATCAACTTTGTTGTAACTTCCCTTTGCTCTTTGTGTATTTAAATGAAAACAAAGATCAAAGAGGTGAGAATTAGAGGATAATGGAGGGGTAATGGATAGATAATTAGAAGATAGGAGATGAATATTATTATATAGGATGTAGCAAAAGAGATAAGAGATAAGATATGGGAGATGAACAATTGTTGAATTTGAGGCAAAGCTAAGAGCTTCATTATGCTGTAATTATTTCTCTCATATGTTTTAATGAAGGAAGTTGTCCATTGAGTTCTACATCTGTTATTTGTAATATGATCTAAGTTATTTCTCAAGGCAAAATTGAGTCTTGGGTAGTTGGGCCCACTACCTTGGATGAGGTGTTGCCTCGAACATGTAAATTAGTGTTGTTATGTGTTTGTTTATTTTAATTTCAATTGTCGTTCCTTAAAGTAGATTTCCTTTCTTATAACTACTTTGTTGTTTGATGCATTTTCCAAATTTTTTATCTCATCCAATTTCTAGATTTCATTTGATTTACTGCTCTAGATTAGCATTTGAATTATGATGGGTGCGATAGATTAAATTTCCAATTCAGCAATGTGTGGTTTAATTTAGCAATGATTCAAGTTGTGTGATTAGCATAATTGTTTTTCCTGTCATTTACTTTATTCTTTTTTATTTTAGTTTTATTATTCAAGACTTACATTTTATTTCTTGTTGAATGAGCTTGATAGTATATAATACAATCATATAAAACCAATGTTAGATGTTGTTCTTGTTATGCATATATTTTTCCGATTGCCTTGAAATAAAAGGACACTCCTTGGGTTGATAATTAATGTCTAGGTGATTAGTTGTTTTATTTATTTATTAAGCAATTAATTTTACCCAACATTTTGGCGCCATTGTCGGGGAGACAATCAAATTTCACTACCACACTAATAGTTGGTTGTAGATGCATACCTGACTTCGTGAGAGTTGGAGATTGAAGACGGAAGGTAAGAACGTACATGTACATCCTTGGGAACTAGTGATAGGTGTACCCTTAGTATTCAGGCTTAGGTCATATAGCATGCACTGATGAAAGTAGGAATTTTAGAGGTAGAATTTTGAAAAACAAATCTCATAATTCCACTCAAGTGGTGATGTAAGCACCACTCATTTGACTGACCAATTGACAGGAACATTTGAAGGAGGAGCCTCAAATCAACACATGAAGAACATCTTCTATTATGGTAAGAAATGGCTCACATTGCTACTTTCGAATTCCGTATTAAAGATCTAGGAGGAGTGACGCAAATGCACATAATTCCCCCATCTTCTCTACCAATTTTTCATGGTTTGACAAACGAAGACCTAGATACATTCTTATTTGAGTTTGAAGTACTTTGTAGAGGATATTTTTATTGTACTAATGATCAAAGGTTGAAAGTGTTTCCTCTTACTCTAAAAGAAGCAGCTCTCCGATGGTTCATGAGCCTTGGTGGGAATTGCATCCAAACATGGGAGGACATGAAGAATGTATTCTTGAAGAAGTACCAAGACTATTGCAAGGCCAGTGAAGATATTTTCAATATGATACAAGGTGAAGATGAAATATTGGAGGACTATGTAGAGTGATTTAAATACAACTTTCAAAAATCAAAGCATAAGCCTTTGGAAAAAGAGATCTTAAAAACACTCCTACTCAATGGAATCAAAGATGAATTTTTAGAAATCTTAAATCTAATAGGAAAAGGTGATGTTTTTCAGTTATCATATGATGATGTTTGTGAATTATGCATAAAGTATTCAAGAGGAATATCCAAAGCTGGTAAGAATTCTAGAGAAGTTTCTTTTCTCTTTTCCAAATCTACTACAAGAACATGAGATATAGGAGTTGAAATCAATGATTTATTTGAACATTTTAAAATTGATTTTATTAGCTCTCTAAATTCACAATTGGATGTTTTGCAGGTTTAGAAAAATTAGATAGAATTTGAAGAAGTGTTTTTCCGTCACTTCAAAAAGGAGAATCCCATAGATAGTTGTTCTTCCTTACCTAAGATGGAAGCATCATATCAAATAGATGGAGAAGTTGCTACAATTTCACAACCATGGAAATATAGCCTACAGGTATGGTTCAAAACACTTCCTCTCCATTTTCTTACTTTCATAATCCATTTTGGAATACTCATGTGTTAGGGAAGTGATGTCAATCTCAATATAAACCCCACCAATCTTGTCTACAAGTTTGGCATGGTTCATCTTATGATTTCATGACTACTCTTACTCATCTTATAGTACAAACATATCATCCATATTTTTAACCAGCTCTTCATCAAAATCCTCCATGTCCTACACAATTTCCTGCTCAACTCATTCCACACCCTCGCCTTAATAAACTAGTACAACATGCTTACAGTGTTGAACTGCAAAATTTACCTACCCTTCCCACCCATTCTATCTCACATGCACCATTGCAGAAAACTTATATTGAGATTGGGATTGTTTCAAATCCAAAAATTGTAGAAGTTATGGAAGAAAATGAGGTCTCTTCTAGTCTGCATCAACAAGCCGTTTTAAAAACTCAAGAAATTTATGATACGACGGCTATGAGACATCAAGAAATTAAAGGATATATGGAAGATTGGTTTCACTCCATCATTTGCTTGCAACATCACTCCATACTTCAACAATTTTTGACACCATCTTTTCAAGGGAAGTTGGCTTCTCATACCCTACTATTTATTAACATGCATTTTTCAAATTTGGGTATGTACATACTTGAAGCCTTATTTTGAAAATGGCTCTACTGGAAGTACTCTTATACATAAGCATATTCATTTTTCAAAGTAGAGTAGGATGTTGTAGAAAATAAAATAAATAAGGACATAAATAAATGCATTTTTTATTTTATAAAAAATAGTTGTTTTTTTTGCAACACGTTGTGGAAATCAACATTGTTGATAAAAATTTTAAATTATTTGTGTATATAGATGAATTATAATGAAAATAACACTTCTACAAACACTCATATTCATTTTTATCACCAATATGGAAAATTGCTTAAATATCATATTTTTTTGCTCGCGGGCTTGATGAAAGTTCTCAAAACACAGTCGGGGCAGTCATGTTTTGAGGGACCAAAAGGAAATATTTTTTAAACATATTTATATAATTAGTATCTCTTTATGGCTACTTCCCAACCCAATTTTAATCACTCCATTTGGATTTGAAATGAAAACGTTATAACCAAAACATTGACCGGCTGTCTAGTAGACAGGTCAGGAACAGAGTTGGGACAATCAAGTTTTGGAGGCCTAAATAATTATATTTTTAAAATTTATTTCTATGGTATATTAATCTATAAATATATATTAAAATTAAATTTGAATCACTCTATTTCGATATTGTATGAGAAAGTTATGACCCAAATACTGACTGTCTATTGTAAATAAGCACTCTTAAAACTTTGTTTTTCCAGCTGTTCATTAGAGTATTTGACCCATCAATTATTATTGTCCTCAAAAAATTGGAGATAAATAAACGAATTTAATTTTATTTCCAATTTGAATCATCTCAATCCGTCATTGAATGAAAAATTTATGCTTAAAATATCCATTGTTGGTCTAAGTTGGGAAATCGAAAATGACTCTGTTATGTAGGTTTTTCTAAGTAAAATTGACATATCATATCATGGAATTTTCAAAACATGTTTATATTGATGATATAACTTTTAATTATATCTCATTTGGCTTTGGAATCACTCAAATCATACAAGAAACAAAGGAGTTATGATTAAAACACTGCAGGTTAGCATGATTGGCCACTTCTCTCCCGCAGGTAATAAATTAATTTTACTTTGTTATTTTTTTCTATGGTTTGTTTTACAGAGTAACTACTTGTTATTTTTGTGTATATTTCTTGGATTAGAGGAGCCTAGTCACCTCTCTTTCTCCATGATTTAATGTTTTATTGCAGGTAGACACTCATTTTTTGCAGGTCCTAGGAATAAAAGAAGTCAATTTATGAACGAGCGATTCTTGAAAGAAATGTTAATGAAACAAGGGAATTTCATCCAATTCATTACCTAATGGATTCATAACAAAAGAAATGGATAATTGATTTCCATTTAAACATTCATGTCACTGCTGCCAAAACATTTTTCCAAGAGATCATTTTTTTCCATTGACATATTGATATTCCCTTACGAAATAACATCATAGCTATTGTAACTTAATTAATTTATTTATTTACTGTTTGTAAATAAAGTGTTATTTCTTTTTTGATTTCTCTTATGTTTTTTTGTTTCAGGTGTTGCTTCCTTGAAAGTTGTAGTGTTCGCTCGGTTCGTGATTGAACAACACTTATCTTTGTGTGTGTGTTGTTTTTCAATCGATTGAACAAATGTTGTTCAATAAATTGAACAAAACTTTTTGCATGTTTGTTGTTCAATCATTTGAACGATTGTTGTTCAATCAATTGAACAACACTTTTGTGTTTTTTTATTTTTCCTGTTCAAACGATTGAATGATCGCTATTCAATTGATTGAACAACACTTTTAGGTTTTTGACTTTCGCTGCTCAAATGATTTAACAATTGTTGTTCAATCAATTGAACAACACTTTTGCGTTTTTGACTTTTTTTGTTCAAACAATTGAGCGATTTCTGTTCAATCATTTGAAAAAAAAATTGTGTGTTTTTCTTTTCAATTTCGATGTTAAAACGATTGAACGATTGCTATTCAATCGATTGAACAACACTTTTTTGTTTGTTGTTTAAATGATTGAACGATTGTTGTTCAATCAATTCAACAACACTTTTGCGTTTTTGACTTTGTTGTTCAAACGATTGTTGTTAAATCAATTGAACATCACTTTTGCGTTTTTGACTTTTGATGTTCAAATGATTGAACGATTGTTGTTTAATAGATTGAACATCACTTTTGCATGTTTTTCCTTTGTTGTTCAAATGATTGAATGAATATTGTTCAATCAATTAAACAACACTTTCGTGTGTTTTTCTTTTCAATTTTTCTATTCAAACGATTGAACAACACTTTTGCATGTTTTTCTTTTTGATTTTGCTTTTCAAACAATTGAACGATTGTTGTTCAAACAATTGAACACCACTTTTGGGTTTTTATTTTTGTTGTTCAAACGATTGAATGATTGTTGTTCAATCGATTGAACATCACTTTTGCGTGTTTTTCTTTTTGATTTTGCTGTTCAAACGATTAAACAACACCTTCGTGTTTTTTTATTTTTGTTGTACAAACGATTGAACGATTGATGTTCAATCAATTGAATAGCACTTTTGCGTTTTTTTTGTTTGTTGTTCAAACGATTGAACGATTATTGTTTAATCGATTGAATAACACTTTTGCGTTTTTTATTTTATTTTTGTTGTTCAAATGATTGAACAATTGTTGTTCAATCGATTGAACATCACTTTTGCATTTATTTTATTTATTTTTTGTTCAAATGATTGAATGATTGTTGTTCAATCGATCGAAATCACTTTTGCATTTTTGACTTTTGCTGTTCAAACGATTGTTGTTCAATCGATTGAACAACACTTTTATGTTTTTAACTTTTGTTGTTCAAACGATTGAATGATTACTGTTCAATTGATTGAACAACACTTTTGCGTGTTTTTTTTTTCAATTTTTCTATTCAATCGATTGAACGATTACTTTTTAATCAATTTAACAACACTTTTTGAGTGTATGTTGTTTAATCGATTAAACAATTGTTGTTAAATCAATTTAACAACCCTGATTTTTCTTTTTGTGTGTTTGTTGTTTAAATCGGTAGAATGAATAACTATGATTTCTTTTTGTTGTTCCATCGTCGGTCATTCATTTTTCCATGTTTCTTTCTCTTTTATGTTTTGAATAAGAAAACCATCTAGTTGGATTTGTGCCTAAGATAAAGAAAAACATTAATATTAATACCATTATGACTTATAAAACCTTTTTATGGTCATATTTATTCCAAAGCTGACATGGTGCACCTATATAATGCCTGGTTGAATATCTTCTCTTTGGACACATCATAAAATGATTTATTATTCTAATACCATGACAGTTTATCTTTTACACTTTCAAATGGATAAATTCTTTTGATATGATGATATGGGGGGAAAGCATAACTTTCATTGGTATTTTTTTTTACTTCTTATACCATCCCTGACTCTTATGGAGTAAATGAGCCTCTCTCTCTTTACAATAAAAGCATTAAAATATAAAAATATGAAAATGTAACAAGCATTGTCTTAAAGAGGATAGGGGGTCTCATCACAAGCTAGCCTACCATGATCATAAGGGTGTAACAAGTGACATCCATTATGGCCACCACACCAAGGTAATGACCTTCTTGATAGTTAAAACCATCATAAGGATAGGGGGTCTCATCATGAGCCAGCCTGATCACTTTGTTATATCCTAGTAAATGACATTATAATTATTTGGTTATCATGCCAACATAGTGGTCTCTTTATAGCAATAAAAACAAAAAACCATCTAAATACTAAATGGAGGACTCTAGCTCATTTTGGGGTTAAAAAGAAACCCTGACGAGGCTATGAACACCTGTTGGTAGTAGTGGCTCTTCTTGTGGTATTGAATTATTACGTTACACTGCCAAATACTCTTTATCCTATTACCACCGATGAATTCGTTTCAAAAGGAAAATTTTCCATTTGAACAACATTTATAATAGCCAACATGCATGGTAAACTATATTTTTATATGCGTTATATCATTATTGTCTGATCACTCGATACCAACAGTCATTAACATTTATCAATGGTCATGCGTTAATCACCTTTCCACCTAAGGTAAATATCTATTTACATCATGGTATAAATCTCTGTTTTATTTTACGGGCATTTCAAATCTTTTGAAGTGTAATGCTCTTATTTCTTTTGTCGTATTTTACGCCTCTTTGATCATTGTCTTGCTACATTTATGAATCCTCAATGTCCTTTTCTTTTTTTCTATGCTTTATGGTCATGGACGCCATTTTCTAATTGGAAGGGGGAAGGTATGCATTATGGGATAACATGCATAATAATTACCGAACTCTACCATAACTTGTTGATTTGACAAAATATTATTACTACATTTATACAAAAGTTTTTTCTGATTGAATTTTTTGCATGCAGCTTATCAATTACTGTTCAAAACTAAAACTGTGGATTAAAGAAAAATTCATGCAGAATAGTGAATTGTTTATAGGAGAACAACAAGTATGGGGGTTAACTCTATTCATAGCGAGCTCACGCTATTGCAACTAATAGAAGAGGCTCGATCAACTCGTGAACATGAACAATTGTTCAAACAGGATGTGCTCGCATGTCTTCCACCTTTTGCATCACTTTCAACATAAGCTCAACCTACATCAGCTTCGACAAATGTCAGTCCATACATGTCATTCCACATTTTTTCGAAGGTAAAAATTGCTGTAAAATAACATAAGTTTCCGATTTATTAAAAGTTTAGGAGAATTTCATGAAAATCCATTGAGCATTATTTATCATAATTCATTCCAAATCTTTACAACTTCCCATTTTTCAGAGACATAGAAGCTTTCAGTTTGGGGGAGTGCTACTTTCATTCATTTATTTATCATGACCATGTCAATAATATTCTTTATCATCCTTCAATATCTTTATTCATTCTCAAAACCTCCCTTATTCAATGTTGTTTTACACCAAGCATAGATTTCAACTATGATTGTAGCGACCACCTCAATTTGTTTTCTAGCATTGCATGAGGGTATACTAATTCTCCAATCTGGAGGGGGGGGGGGGGGGGGGGGGGGGGAGAAATTGCTACACATGATGGATGTTTTCTACTTTCTTTCTCATTTAAGGCATACAATTTATACAGTGTAGAAATTGAATTGCGTATATCTTTAAAACTATGAACTGAATTCTTGTGACTTTTAGTCAGCAAAGAAGTATCCTTAAAATATACAAACCCAGAAAATTTCAAAATAAATTAGTTTGTAAAATTTTAGAAATCATGCACTGTCACCTACAACCATTTTTCTTATATATCATGATCCGTATATCAAAACAATCTGATTTTTGGATTATACAAGAATTAATATAGTGGAAATATGTTTGCAAACTTTTAGCAAAATATGGTTTGTAGTTTTTGAGAAAATGGTTAATGAAGTTTGCCATTACTTATATCATATTTTGATTCAACTTCTTATACATATGGTTGAAATTCAATGTGAAAATTGTTACGCCTTCATAAACATTGTTAAAATTAAATATTCATTATTTGAGAATGAACTCATTTGTTCCATCAATTTCATGAGTTGGGATGAACATTTTTGTATTATAGCTTGGTTAATACATAGGCTTTGGGTTGCACAAGGACATGCAACATATTCATTTTGGGGGTATGTTGGGCTACTACTTTATCATTATTATTATCACTTTTTAACGCATATTTCATCTATTTCTACCCTTCTTTATCACGTCATTTATCATAATTTATCATATAATTCTATTTTATAATTATTTATGTTCTTATGGATAAATATTAGTTCTTCTCCTTTATTTTTAATAAATTGATGATTATTATGCATGATTTTACCAATGATGGTTTATTAATGGATTTGTTGTAATATCACTCATGATTTTAGCCTCCAAGATCTTTTCCAGATTGCAAATTTGATCTCCAGCTCATAATTAAATATTCCAACTCAGAAATTCGATGGAATAAGAAGTGACAGTTTTGCATTGGACGTTTCGGGCAAATGAAGGAGAATCTAGACAATTCGAAACATGGGTTTTGTCCAGAACGAATCGATTTAGTTTTGTGATGAGCTGTTTTCCAAAATTTGGTCTGTATTAAGAGAAAAGGAAGGTTCTTCGAAGATGATTTTCTCAGATTTGTTGTTGCAGCCATTTTCCAAATTCTTCCAATTGCAATACTAGATTTGACTTGTTCCAACTGAATCATGATGGGAAGATATTTTAGATCTGATCTTGTTTTTTAAGATTATGTAATCAATCCAAAATTGTAATGGATATCATTTTGTAATCAACTTTGTTGTAACTTCCCTTCGCTCTCTGTGTATTTAAATGAAAACAAAGATCAAAGAGAGGGGAGAATTAGAGGATCATGGAGGAATAATGGATGGATAATTAGAAGATAGGAGATGGAAAATCATTAGATAGGATGTAGGAAAAGAGATAAGAGATGAGAGATGGGAGATGAACAATTGTTGGATTTGAGGAAAAGCTAAGAGATTCATTATGTTGTAATTATTTCTCTCATAAGTTTTAATGAAGGAATTTATCCATTGAGTTCTACATCTGTTATTTGTAATCTAATATGAGTTATTTCTCAAGACATAACTGAGTCATGGGTAGTTGGGTCCACTACCTTGGATGAGTTGCTGCCTTGAACATGTAAATTAATGTAGTTATCTGTTTGTTTATTTTAATTTCAATTGTCATTCCTTAAAGTAGAATTCCTTTCTTTTAACCAATTTGTTGTTTGTTGCATTTTCCAGATTTTTTATTTCATCCAATTTCTAGATTTCATTTGAGTTACTGCTCTAGATTAGCATTTGAATTATGTTGGGTGCAATAGAGTAAATTTCCAATTCAACAATGTGTGGTTTAATTTAATAATGATTCAAGTTGTGTGATTAGCATAATTGTTTTTACTGTCATTTACTTTCTTCTTTTTTATTTTAGTTTTATTATTCAAGACTTACATTTTATTTCTTGGTGAATGAGCTTGATAGTATAGAACACAATCATATAGAACCAATGTTAAATGTTGCTATTGTTATGCATATATTTTTCTGATTTCCTTGAGATAAAAAGATGTTCCTCGGGTTGATAATTAATGTCTAGGTGGTTAGTTGTTTTATTTATTTATTAAGAAATTAATTTTACCCAACAACTATTTGTTTAGAAGTTTGGTGAAAATGACAGAGAAGGTGAAATCTAAAGGAAGAGATCATCAAGAAAACCTCTTTCATCATGTTGTAGTCAAAGTAATAGTCCTCCACCATCTAACACAGATCAACATGTCATGGGAAGCTTTCTTGGAGGTAACTACTCTCTTACTTGTCTTCAACCAGTCAAAGAGTTCAAGTACTCCTTCATCATCATACAGACCACAAGGAGCTGAAACATCAAGTAGGCCATTAGTGACAAAAACTCAGGCAAGGGCATAAATTTCAAAGACCTACAAGAGAGGTAAGAAGATAATTTTTTCTCTTGAAATAGATGGCTTACTGAGCATAACAACATGGAAATAAGGCAACAGAAGACACAATCAAGGAGAAAGAGGCACATATCAGGGAGCTAAAAGATGACCTTGCCAAAGCCAATTTCATGGTGGCTTTATTGAAGCAAGAGAATAGACAATTGAAAATTAGCCCAGTGTAGCAAAACAAATCACAAGAATACCCTCCATCATCTAGCAAAGCATGTTTTTTGGAAAACAGAGAGAAAATTGAAGTAATCATTGATGTGGAGCAGATGGAAGTCAAGGACCTTTAGGTACAGCTAAGGAGACCAAAAACTAGTGCAATGGAAAGAAAGGAAAAGCACGAAAAAGACCCATCTCCTCCTCAAGCATACAAAGACACAAATGATATAGCTACTAAGTTTAAAGAGAACAAGCAGTACTGGCTCGAGTAGGTAAAATTACATTTGGAGAAACTATTGAAAAGGGAAAACATGGATATCACCATGAAAAGGAATATGGCAAGGCAATATTATGCAAGAAACATGGCTTGCAAGGTTAAGGTCAAAAACATGAAGAGAAAACTCAAAACAATCCTAAAGAAACTCAAGAAGATGGATAACCTTGTCCTCTTAGTTGACGCATCATTAGTTACCTGAAGGCATTACAAAGAGCAAGGAAAAGAGACAAAATTTTGAAATTTTTGAGTTTCTGTGCACACAGTTGCGCGTACCATATGGAAACACAATGAACACTTGCTGCGCTTTTTCTCAGAGGGTCAGAATGGAAACTTGAACGCATGTGGAGATAATTATTAACATTTAAATGTTAGAAAAGTACTTACGGACACTTGAAGGATCATAATTTTTCAGCAAATCATTAAATAGTGCCTATTTTTCACCTTTCTGCCACTATTTCAAAGGACTTGCTGTGTTTATGGAGAACCTTTTATTCAAATCAGTTTTTAGGGGGCTTGAGGATGGATTTTGGACGAATTAAAGGTTCTAGGGTGTAGTAGACATCCTAAAATATATTCAAAAGTCATAAGAAAAGTTCAAAATTCCTTTAAAGTCATCAAATTATTAGCCCAAAGTCTCATTGTGCTTATGCAGAAACTCACTGCGCTTCTGAGTGACTTGCTGTACTTCTGTCAATGAAGGTCTTAATGCATGTAAATGGTGAAAGGTCGAACTAGGGTTGAGGTAAATGATTGTACATGAGTTCATCTGAGGTAATTGAGTTTGTTAGTGGTTATTGTAGTGAATAATCTTGTAATTTAATTCCTTGAGAGTCAAACTCAATCAGTTAGTTTAAAGGGTAAGTGGTTTCTAACTCCCCTAGAATTTGGTAATGGTTAGAGAAGATCAAGTAATCATTTCCTATGAAGGAGGATTCAACCCCTTAGAGGGGAAATGTTGTTTTTAATCTATATGTAGTAGCAACTAAGTCAAATATAGGGTTGGATATTGGAAGCTCATACTTTTAAACTAGTGTACTTGATATTGGAAAAAATAATATAAAGTTACAACTATTTTTATGGTATTCTTGTGTTGTTCTTAGTGGCTTTGTTTTTCTTATGTTTTATCTTATATTTGATTATTAGACCTATCTAGAAGCCATTTACATTTCATCTTATGCTTTATCTCATAGGTTTTAAATAGAAATCATCATCTTAATGCTCTATTTTGTTTGGGATTAACATTTCAATGTTTTTCTTCTAGATAAGTGAATTAGTGTTTTTTCTCACTCAACTCCTACCATATCATTCTCACCACACTACAATGTCAAACCATTTTGAGTCACTAATTGCACATACCTTTCCCTATCTTATGACCATAACTGACCTTTAGGAATACTTGACCTATTTCTCTTTATCCAGCAAACCCTAATCAAATCCTACTGAGATGATAACTAGCCTAAAACCCTAGTTTTCTCCAGTCACTTCCATTGGCTATGAGGATTAATTTAGAGAGATCCCTCTCTAATTTGGCAAGGATATCTACCAAGTCCAACGTTAATTTTAGGTTACCTCTTTGGTTTCCTTTCTCAGCCTTGGGAACCTTAGGAGTGCTAACATAAGTAACTTGGAAGGTGAAAGTTTCAGATATTGAAGATCCTAAAATATGGATTTTTTTATATAAGTGGGACTTTCATATTTTCCTACATCTAGATGTTGACTGGTTAACTGTGCATTTTCTAGGATCCTGATGGATCCAGAAGTTTGGAATATTTATAGATGGATTTAGAAGTTTGAAAATCCATATTATTAGAGATCTATAAATTTTAATAAATGAGACTAATCGAAAATGCTAGATCTAGATAGGAGTGGCAGGCCAATGTGTCAAGTGAGCATCTTGCAAGGACTACCACATGTTAGTGACAAGTTAGATGATGTGGCATTATATAGTGGAGAAATGTGGGAAAAAGGAATACCAAATGTCAATGGTATGGATGATGATGTGGAGCTTTAAAGGCGAATCTTTAGATTTGCATAATTTTTTGTCCAAAGCTCAGACTTTGATGAAATTTATATTGTTATAAAATTCTCAATGAGATGAAGGTGATGGTGATCTCAAAAAGGAGTTTTAAGGTTGTTTAAGGAAGAAATTTTTTTATAATCCCACTTCCATAAAGTAATCTTAGAGGTTGTGTCTAGATTCCCTATTCCATTAAAAATGACTTAAGGGTTTGGATGGCATTACAGAGTGGTATCAGAGCTAAGTCTCAACACTCGACTGAATAGGCTTAGAAGAGATAGTAGGTTTGGTTTTGTTAATGATAAAAGTTCTTTTATAAAAGTGAGTGTTTTATGGATAAATTCCTTTTACGAAGAGAAGAAATCTCCCTAGACCTAGTGGCTTGGTCTAGAAACAACCAAGATAAAACAACTATGATTTCCTTAGATAAGTTTGAAATATGAACAAAAAGAATTAATTGGGAACCAATATCTCTTCATCTCCCCCCACTTGCAAGCTTTAGCTCCAACTCCAAATGCTAAATTGGAAGCTGAAAATCATCTAAAACAATTAAGAGAACCAAAACATACAAATAGTATATACAAACAACTCTAAACCAGAAACCAAGGATTCATTGTTCTACACATGCATACATGAGACATAATCTATAGGAAAACAAGGTGCTTTTGTATTAATAAAATTAGGACAATATTTAAACCCTTTGTAGTGCTTTTTCTTGTAGATATATCCCAGCTATCTTTTCCTTACTTTGCCACCATAGTAAGCCTTCAATCACACCTTAAGAACATGGATGGATTATGGACCTCTAGATAGAAATGAGCATCATGAGGGAATAACTAAGAGTATCCAAAATCCAACCCAAACTCTATGGAAGGCAGTGAATTTATAGGGTTAATGAAGTGATTTTGGATTTACCATTCGAGGGCCTAGATCCACATTAGAGGGAGGTATTTTCTAGGATGTAACAACCCTGTTTAAAAATTCATGTAAAAAAAAATATAAGGGCAAGGTCATGGGACATGTATTAAAAGTTGAATGGTGGGAAAACATCCTAGTGGGGTATCACTTTAGTTTATTAATGACTAAGGAAATTGGAAAAGGCATTGGAAAAGACTTTGGAAAGGAAAAATGACATTTTGGCACATTTATTTATGAAAATGAAGGCTAGGTTGTATGTGAGGAGGAAAATGAATAATGGAAAATGAAGAAAATAATGGCATCATTGATAAAAATTCTTATGGGGATCAGTGGGTAGGCTTGGTCCGGGTAACCTTTTGTTAGTTCAGTTTTGGATCTCTCATTCTATTCTCTCTTTCTCACACTCATGGACACACAAAGTTTTATTGGAGCACTCTTGGAGAGTGTGGCATACTTGGATTCTTGGAGCAATAAGGCAAGGGAAGAGTAGGAAAGCACAAGAGGACATCAATATCAACAACTAAAATGGGTTTTTCTTGCACGTATCGAGTTCATTGCTTTGCTTTTCTGGTTAGTTTTCTTGTGCCTTTGGTTGTGGGTTGAGTTATTAGTTCCTGGAATCCTTGGTTGGACAAATGACCTGGAAGCCCTGTAGCAACTTGGGTTGAGTTACTAGTCCTGGAAGCCTTGGTTGGACAAACGCTCTAGAATCCCTTACTAGGTTGAGTTACTAGTCTTGGAAGCCTTGGTTGGACAAATGCTCTGGAAGCCTGGTGGAAACTATGGGTTGAGTTACTATTTATGGAAGCCTTGGCTAGAAAAATGCTCTGTAATACCGACAGATGCTATGGGTTCAATTAATAGTCCTAGAGGCTGGGTTGGAATAAAAAATCTAGAGCCCTTAACGACTTGGGTAGAGAGTGATCTAGTGATGTCTGACTGTGAGGTGGAATCACTAGTTGAGGGTTGAGGTGGTTTGGCCTTTGGAAGCCCTGATTCCATTTTGAGGGATTTGTTTCATGATATACCACATTCATGCTTGGAATATGGCACGGGGGTGACTGGTTGAAGAGAGATTTTGGTTAGCCATGTCTATGGTTGGGTGGTACATGGAAGTCCCATACTTTGTTTCATTTTTCTTATGGAAATAAGATCTCTTTCCTATGGTATTGATGGGTAGATATGCTTATTGTTATGTGCTTTATATAGACGTTCTATGCTTAGCATCTCTGATGTTTATATGTTGGTTATGAATGAGTTTTATGACTACCATGATGTTTGGCTCATATCATTTTTTTACTTGTAAATGAATGAACAATGTATCTATTGCCTAATAGATGAAATTGCAGCTAATTTGTTGAGGCATCAATGCTTCTCAGCAATCCTCAGATAAGTATGAGACCCCTATGCTCAATTTTCTTGTTAATACTTGTAGCTTTCATGTTTGTGACATGTTTGACGACATGCCTGTCATGGATAGTAGGGGTCTATTCTGGTCCTTGTCAATGTTTTTGCAAATGTATCATTTTTCTATTGTGTAAATTCATTTATGGAGGTGTCATTGAGTTTTGGGTAGTGACCTGGGCTCTAGGCTTGAAAAAGTGGCACAAATCCTAGAGTCCTAGGCACAACACTGGGGAAACAATTCCCTAGAAGTTCCCTTGCTCTTGATGTGGGACCTTCTAGAGCCTCCCTTGTCCATATCAAGGGAGTGCCCTTTAGTTGGGTCGGGGGGGGGGGGCGGTTACCTGAGTGGTAGGGATGGCTCCTGGGAGTTCTATTGATGATGTGGAAGGTTTGTGTGATGTGTTCTGCTATTTCCACTTCCTTAACTGACAAATAGGGTGTCAAATCATATCATAATAAATTCTTGTCACATGTTTACCCCAGTTGGCCAATTACTTGGGTAGATGTGGGAGGAGGGTGTTACATAGTGTTATTAGAGCTTGGATCAACCCTTGGACTAGATGGGAAGAATGTGTTTGTCATGCATGCATGTCATTCGCATATGTGTTATTTATGTTTGTGGACTATGTGCTTGTTGTGTATGTATGGTGGTGGTCATTGTTGTAGTTTTGTTTCCATGTAGGAGTTGATAATGTTGTTGTTGGGATGTGTTTTTTATGAATTTGTTATGCATGTCGGTGTCTATATGTTGTTATGTGTGAATTTTCATGGTGAAGGTTGTTGTGCATAAGTTATTTGTATGCAATTAGGTCATCATGAGGATATTGGTATGTTATGATGCTAATGTGTTGGTTGAGATAGAGTAGGAGATGCAGATCATGAAAGTGAAGTTACAACAATGGAATTCAGGGTAAGATCATATCATCATAAGTTTTGTATGGTGGACATGTAGGTATGTTGGTTAATGTTTGTTATAAGCATTAGGGTCACTGATATGCTTGTCATTCTATTATTATTATGGTTACATGTATGATAAATGTTAGTTGATTAGTGTAGTCATATGCACATGTGTCTGATATTCATGAATGATAGTATCCTGTAGTTGTATGCATTATTATTGTTGTTTTATGTTAGATAACTTGATGATTATGTTATATTTTATTGATGGGTATGTTATAGGTTAACTTGTTTTTTTTATATAATAGTTAGCTTGATGATTAGGTTATATGTTGTTGATTGGAATGTTATATATTAACTTATTGTTGTTATTTGTTAGTTAACTTGATGATTAGGGCTATAACATTAATATCGTGATGTTATATGTATCATACTAATTTGGATTTTTCTATGCAAATGGTTAGGGTTATGAAATTTAGGTACGAGTTATATGTTGTGATATTATGTCATACTAATCTAGCCTGACTGTGCAAATGTGATTATTATGTACGAATGATAATTGTTTATGAGTTTATGATGTGAACATGTTAGCTAGTGACTATTATGGATATCATGACCTTATTTATGTTCGAGTTGATATGTCTTGAAGTTATGTCATGCTAATCTACATTAATTGTGCAGATAAGATAGCCTTCCCTAAGATACATTAAGGTATGAGCTTGCTTATGTTGTCTACTATGTGCTTGAATGTTTGATTATGTCATCTATTTGGTGTTTGAGTGTTGGTGTCTATTATGTAGTCTATCTATTATTGAATGTTTTATTAATCACATGATACCATTATGTGTCTATAATATTGCATCAAGAAACGGTCTTGTTTTAAGATGGTTTTACTCACGCATATGCATTGATATAGCTGACATGTACTTGATTGTAATAGGTGACAACTGTAGAATTATGTCTAATGAATATGAGTTGACTATGGATTATGACATGATTTCTAGTCTTGGTAAAGGTTGATTTGAAATCAATAGATATGGTTCTCTTGATATTTGGAACATGTGGTTGACATCTATGAGTAGTTGTAGGGTAACATGCTTGGCATTAGTATGACAAGGTAAGGTAACTAGTATGTCGTTATGTTTAGTTATGAACTGACATTTATGTGTTTATGGTAGTATGATGTAGGGGATTTCATCGCAAAAGATATTGCCATGAAATCTTAAAGAAGGCTTGGGTTGAGATTTCACTTGGAGGCACTGGGAACCATGGGGATGGAGTCATGGTGTCTGTTGCTAGTTTTGGGATTTTGGTATTTGTGATTTGGTTATGCTTGATTGCATCTTTGTTATGTCTAGTGCATGGCCTTGCCACTTTGTTTGTGGTGTCATATTATTATTGATTTTCTTGGTTTCCTCCTTATTTGTCTCTCGTCTTTCCTTTTACGTTTTGAGTCTTGGGAATTGGTTTGGGAAAGAGGAAAGTTAACAGAGATTGGGGAGAGTTTTTTGGTATCCAACAGGTAATGAAATACTTAGATGAATCTAGTGCATGTGTAAGAGAAGCTAAAGGTAAGAGTATGCCAGTCATATAAGTTGGTTGGGTCCATTAATGTAAATGGATGGTGGCAAGACAATCATGAAAAAGATAAAAAGAAAGGTAAAGTGAATGGATGTGAGGCATCTGATTCCTTGGCTATGTTAGGAATGGTTGTTCTCAATGTTATGCATGGATAAAGGGAGTTCTCTTAACCTTGGCATTATGATATTTGGTAATTATGTTGTGATCATGTTTATGCTAATGTTTATATATATCCATGTATATATGTATGTATTTATGTCGTTATTAGATAGGATCATGATTTTTTTATGTTGATGTTTATATGTGTGTGTGTGTGTGTGCATATTGTTTTCTGACAGGGTCATTAGGAATCATTCTCATGGAGGAATGATTTTTTAATCCTGTGAATGACATGAAGAGGTTCCTTGTTTATGAGAAATCAAGTGGGAGAGTAGTCCCGACAAATCTACGAGGTTAGTATCATGTGGTTATGAGTTGATATTATGTGATTATATTATGTCTATGTTATGGATAGGATACACCAAGGGATACATCAGTGAAATGAAAGGAGTGTGGTTTGTGGGATTTTGGGAAAAGCATGGATACGACACTGAAAGCAAGGTTGCTTGGTAGAGACAATGTGGTTTTGGATGTGTGGTACTATTGTTGTGCATATGTTGTATATTTAGTGATTGTACTTATAGTGATGTGTAATTTTGTATATGTAGTATTGTGTACATATGATGTTGTGTGCATGTTGATATATGTTGTTGTGTGTATATTTCATATGTAGTGCTGCATATAGATGGTGCTATGTGCATGTTGGATATGTGGTGTTGCGTGCATGACTGTACATGTGGTGTTGCATGCACATGGTGTTGTGTACATGTTGTACATCTGGTGTTGTGTGCAGGTGGTGATGTGTGTATGTCGTGCATGTGGCATTGTGTATGTGGTGCCGTGTACATTCCATTCATGTGGTTTCGTGTACATGTGGTATTGTGTACACATTGTACATGTGGTGCGATGTACATATGGCGATGTGTACACGTTGTGCAGGTGGTGTTGAGTACATGTGATGTTGTGTACACGTTGTGCAGTTGGTGTTGTGTACAGGTGGTATTGTGTACATGTTGTACATATGGTACTGATGTATGTGTGGTATTGTGCACATGTCATACATGTCGTGTTGCAGGCATGCAGTAATATGTATGTGCATTGTGTAGTCGTGGTATCATGACATGTGTATTCGTTGTGTTGTACTGAATGTATGTATATGTATGGTGTTGTAAATCGATTGTAGGTGTATGTATTGTGTGGTGGTGTGCACTAGATGTAGGAGTGTGTATTTTGTTGTGTTGTACATTAGGCGTAGGTGTATATGTGGTATGTCGAGTGTAGATGCATGTATTTCATGGTGTTGTATGTCGTGTGTGGTTGTATGCATGTGACACACACTATGTGTATGTGCACATGGTTGAGGAGAAGGCACTGGGTGTTTGTTAGGTGTGGAAACTGATCCAATGTGTGTACAGAAAAAAGACAAAGGTAGAAGCTAAGGATTGAAGAATTGATAAGTATCAGTATTCTATTTCAGTTTTATTATGCATGTGATTTATGATTATGGTCTATGATGATTACATGTGATCTATGATTCTTGTTTACGATGGTTACATGTGATTTATGATTTTGATCTATGATGGTTGTGTTTTAAGCTAAACGGATGTGATATGTTTATACGTGATGATTTGGTCAAAGATGCTAGTTTGACTTGTTGTGACAAGAAGAAAACATAATTGCAAGTGTACCTTGTTGACGGGCCACCAATGAGGTATGATTTGAAGTTATTTAAATTTATTTTGAATCTAATGGAAATTATGTGCTTGGTATAGTAAAGCATGAAATGCCCGGTTGGGTGGTCGAAACTAACAACAAGCATTAGCAACAACAACAAAAGAAATTGGAATAGAGAAGAATATGCTGGTAAAGTATTCAGGAGCAGGGCCATTGTGGGACACTGGTACCCAATAATTTCCATTGGTTTCCATGAGCATGCTATGACCGATATGATGGTTTGAGGCAAGGATATTCCTTGTTTTTTACCTTCCAACGTGAGGAAACCTTGCCAAGGGATGGAAGTCCCAGGATGGGGGTGCTAGCAGAACTTGTAAGGTGTGTGACTACATGGAAGGGGGTGACCAGATTGCCAGAGGGACAATGTAGCAAACAAGGAAAGGCTAGGGATTGGTTTGTTTTGGTCATTGACATTTCCAGATGGAATCAAATGCACATTGGGAGTGTGCCCTAAAACAATGAGCTGGTAATTATTCAGTGAGAGGACAAGTGGCAATGAATTGTAGCACTAAACATTAGATGCAACTTTGAATTTGACAATGGATTCTAGACTTCCTAGGAAGGAGGTGAATCTTGGTACTACTTTTGATGGTGTAGGTGTGAGACTCTAGATTCCCTTGTTAATTGATATGGGCATCATATCCTCTTATTTGCTAGTTGAGAAAATGTGTGTGTATATTATTGTAAATACTATATCGAGCTAGATTTTTAAAGATCCATGAACAATATGGTTATTTGTTGGTTGAAGCAAATGTGGTTGTTATTATAAATATAGTAATGAGTTGTGTTATAAAGCTCTAGTAAATGGTATGTTTATCAGTTTTTTAGTAGGTGGTCATTGTAAATACTGCAACAAGCTGTTATATAAATCTCCATAGGCAGTATGTTTTATTTTTAGCAGTTTCCTGGTTATAGGTGTCATTAAACATTGAGGATGGTGTTCCCCCAAGGGGTATGGTTCTGTAACAACCCTGGTTAAAAATTCATGTAAAAAAAAATATAAGACCAAGGTCATTTGACATGTATTCCAAGTTGAATGGTGGGAAAAGCATTCTAGTGGGGTGTCACTTCAGTATATTGATCGCTAAGGAAATTGGCAAAGGCAATGACAAAGGCTTTGGAAAGGAAAAATGGAATTTTGGCACATTTATTTATGAAAATAATGGAAATTAGGAGAAAAGAAGGTTAAAGGTCAGAGGTTGCATGTGAGGAGGAAAATGAAGGAAAATAATGGAAAATTAAGAAAATAAAGGCCTCATTGATAAAAAGGATTTCGGGGATCAAAGTGCAGGCTTAGTCAGGGTAACCTTTTGTAAGTTCAGTTTTGGAGCTTTCATTCTATTCTCTCTCTCTCATACTCTTGGACACTTAGATTTTTCTTGGAGCACTCTTGGAGAGTGTGGCATACTTGTACGCTTGGAGAGAGAAGGAAAAGGAAGAGTAAGAAAGTGCAAGAGGACATCCAGATCAACAAATACAATTGGTTTTGCTTGGAGCTATTGAGTTGCATGTATGTTTTCATCACTAGTTTTGGCATGCATAACATATGCATGTGGTTTATTGGTCATGATATGTCATTGGCATGGAGGATTTCTTGGATTGACAGTGGATTTTCATAGCCTTTCCATTTCTAGGATAGCCATGGTGTTGTGGGTTTATTTCTTTGTTTTTTGTGTTGGTTTTCTTGTGCCTTTGGTTTTGGGTTGAGGTATTAGTTCCTAGAAGCCTTGGTTGGAAAAATGATATGGAAGTCATGTAACAACTTGTGTTGAGTTACTAGTCCTAGAAACATTGGTTAGAAAAACATTGTGGAATCCCTGTAATATCTTGGGTTGAGTTACTAGCCTTGGAAGCCTTGGTTGGAAAAATGATATGGAAGTCATGTAACAACTTGTGTTGAGTTACTAGTCCTAGAAACATTGGTTAGAAAAACATTGTGGAATCCCTGTAATATCTTGGGTTGAGTTACTAGCCTTGGAAGCCTTGGTTGGACAAACACTCTTGAAGCCCTTGGTGGGTTAAGTTATTAGTCTTGGAAGCCCTAGTTGGACAAATGCTCTGGAAGATCGAAGAAAGTTGTGGGTTGAGTTACTAGTCCTAGAAGTCGGGTTGGAAAAAACACTCTGGAGCCTTGCAATGCTTGGGTAGAGACCAATTTGGTGATGGCTATTGATGTCCGACTATAAAATGGAATCACTAGTTAAGGGTTGAGGTGGTTTGACCTTTGGAAGCCCTGATTTGATTTTAAGGGATTTGTTTCATGAAATCTCACATTCATGCTTGGAATATGGCATGGGGGTGACTGGCTGAAGAGAGATTTGGCTTAGCCATGTCTATGGTTGGGTGGTACGTGGAAGTCCTAGACTTGGTTGCATTTTTCTTGTGGCAATAAGAGTTATTTCCTATGGTATTGATGGGTAAATATGCTTATTGTTATATGGTTTACACGGTTTTTCTAGGCTTAGCATCTTTGATGTTTAAATGCTAGTTATGAATGATTTTTATGACTCTCATGATGTTTGGCTCATATCATGTTTTTACTTGTAAATGAATGAACAATGTATTTATGGCATAATAGATGAAATTGCAACTAATGTGTTGAGGCATCAATGCTTCTCAATGATCCTCAGATATGTACAAGAACCCTATGCTCAGTTATGTTGTTAAGACCTGCAGCTCTCATGCTTGTGACATGTTTGACGAAATCCCTGTCATGGATAGTAGGGGTCTAGTCTAGTCCTTGTCAATGTTTTTGCAAATGTATCATTGTTCTATTGTGTAAATTTATTTCTGAAGGTGTCATTAAGTTCTGGGCAATGACCTAGTCTTGAAAAGTGGCACAAATCCCAGAGTTGTAGGCAAAACACTGGGAAAAAAATTCCCCAAAAGCTCCGTTGTCCATATCAAGGGAGCGTACAGTGGTTTGATGCCCTAAAAATTCACTTGGTCTTAGGGGTTGGTTACATGAGTTGTTGGGATGGCTCCTGGGAGTTTTGTTGGTGATGTGGAAGGTCTATGTGATGTGTTCCACCAATTCCACTTCCTTAACTGACATATAGGGAGTTGAATCATATCATATTAACTTCGCATCACATGTTTACCCTGGTTGGATGGTTGCATGGGAAAATGTGGGAGTAGGGTGTTACATAGGAAATAAGAGATAATATTCAATATTTGGAGTTTGAGATATGATCCAATAATAAATGGTTAAAACCACTAGAAAGAGAAACTTCGAAACTAATTTTTTGTTTTTTACTCATTTCCTGATATCATCGCACTTTTTGAGAAAGCAACTTGCGATGGCCAGTGTAATTTCCATGTGTGCAACCTACGTTAGTGCAGTGTGTTTTAAAGGTAAGTGTGATGATCCACAAAAATAGGGTTCTTAGACAATGTAATCCAATATTCTTGGAAATTATGGAAGAGGATTTCTTTTGTCTTTGTAGGGGATGATTGCAAAGTGTGAAAGGATGATGATTGATCTGGTTTCAAGGTAGTTTGGTTGAATATGACAAAATGGTCTGTAATAGTGAGGTTTGTTGTAATGACTTTTTGATTTTATAATTTAGATTGGTATTGGAATTTTTACTAATGGGAATACTAACAAAACCTCGAGTGTGAATTGCAGTTGCAATAGATGTTCATTTACGGGCTAATGCACATATGGTCAAGGAAACTAGATATGCTAAAAATATATATTTTATTTTCTTAAGCCAACATTGGTGTGTTGTTTTAACACATAATAATACTTATAACAATTGAGAAGGAAGGAATGTTCAACATTATGGTGTAGTATATTTTGTTGACATTCCACACAAGAGAGAGGACAAATGAGAGAAAAGTGGTCAAGACACCTCCTAATTGGGTGGAAACAATAAGAAGTTTGAGGAATGAAATTCAAAGTTTAAAGAAGATAATTAAAGGATTATTAAATCATAGGATATGTGGGATGAAGTAAATGCATTAATGCTATATAGAATATCAAATTACAGAGATAGAGACAATGTTGGGAGTGGGATCCCCCAAGGACAGTTTTGGGGCTAAAAGCCCATGTTTGAGTCAAATTTTGTAATAAAAGTGTAAAGAATCCACATTTTGTGGTCACGAAGAGTGTAGGTGTTGTAAGTCATAAAGAATTGTCTGCCCTTATTTTCGCAATGCTCTAGCAAAGGAAACTGAGTTTGATTTGGAGCATGCATGTGAAACCTTCATGGAAGCGAAGAAGAGCTTCGCTGAGGCCTCCACCTCAGGAAGCAAGGATAAGCCTGATTAGGAGTTGGACCCTTCTATGCTTACAACTTTCCTGGAAACCTATATGAAGTTACTGTGTGATAGAAAGGCTATGAAGGGGCTGCGAGAGCTCATAAATAGATGCACTGGAAATACTTTGACTGAGCCATGCGTAGTGTGAAAGATAGGTATGCATAAAACAAGGACAAGATAGGAGATGAGACTGACCACACAAATAGGAGAGTATGAGATGGATGAGGTTATTTTGGACTTGGGGTTAGATGTGAATGTCCTACCTAAACAGACTTGAGAATGAATGGGGAGACTCGCACTGCCATGGTCTTCGATTTAGCTAAGGATGGAGAATCAACAGAAGATCATCCCCATGGGTAGCTGTAGGGGGTGACTATGGATATTGAAGGTGCAAGCACGCTGGTTGATTTTGAAGTAATAGAAATTGTGGATGACAACAACCCCTACCCTGCGCTTCTTGGAATCTATTGGGCTACTAATATGAATGGGGTAATCAATCTAAAAAGCAGAAGATGATATTTGAGAAGAAATTGCTACATGTAATAGTACACCTAGATCCTGTTGAGGGATTGCGCTATATTGAACCAGTTCGCGATTATGAGAGCGATGATGATCTGGACTATATCTATAAGATAACGATGCGATACCAAGATTGGGTGAATCCAATAGCGAATGGATGAATTACATGGGATCATGAGATTTCATGCACATCAGACTCTGCTGAAGAACTAGAGAACTGGCAGAATTAGTTACACGAAGTAGCTACACTAAGTTGTACCATGATGACCTGGTCGCTGTGCTGGGTGTCGTTAGAGGTAAGAAATCTGCCTACTTATGCTGGCCTGGATGATGTAGATATTTTTTTGGATGCATTTGAAAGGGAGGTACCAGAAAAGAAGTGCTTCCAGGCGTTGGATTGGGTACTACATGCGATGCCCACAAGGTGGTGGGGTATGCACAAGCGAAGCTTTGATGATTGGCACGAATGTAGGAGAATGATGAGAACTTGCTTTGGGAAGTCGAAGATGTGAATGATAGACAAGTATGATGGGCAGGATGACCCACGTGGACACTTGGCAAAATGGGCTCAGGATTATGGAGAGAAGCCCCACCCTAAATGGGTGCACTTGTTCTGTCACACGCTAGATATTGTCGCAATGAACTGGTATGTAGAAACCGAACTCTGCCATGGGACAGGTGAATGGGATATCCTATGTGAGGGATTCATGATGGCATTTAGTTTTGAGGATGGGTTTGACAGTATCGATGAAATGCTACAAGAGGTGAAAGCCACAATCTTTAGGATACAGTAGGATCCTTTAGACCTAATTCAGCGTAAATGGGCTACTCAGCTGAGTCATGCACTAGAATGTTATAATGTGACTGCTGAAGAAGAGGATGAGGATCTGCAAAAGATTAACATTTTGAAAACAGAAGGTCATCGCGAGGTTAAAGGACCACAGGTTGAGAACCCTGATATAACCGCACCATTGATAACGAAACAAGTAAACATTGGTATTGAGGTGGAGCCCAAATTCGTGAAGATTGGAGATTACTAGGATGACACGATAGTGGATAAGGTCACTGAATTGCTCTGCGAATGCCAGGATTTATTCCCTACCAAGTTTATGGACCTGAAAGGGATAATCGGGGACCTAGGTATGATGAAGATCAGGTTGAAGCCTGACACGAAGCTGGTTAAGCAAAGACCATACCATCTCAATCCAAAATATAAGGAAAAGGTTCGCTTAGAGCTAGACAAGATGCTCGCAATAGACATTATTGAGCCTGTGGAAGAATTTGACTGGGTAACCCTAATGGTGGTATAGGAGAAGAAGCAGAAGGATGAAATAAGGATGTGCGTGGATATCAGAAAGCTGAATGACACTTGTGTACATGATCCTTTCCCGACTCCATTCGCTGATGAAGTGTTGGACAATATAGGTGGCCACGAAGCATATTCCTTCACTGATGGGTTGTCTGGGTACCACTGGATCAAAATCATGCCAGAGGATAGGAGCAAGACAACCGTCATGACTGAGTGGGATTGTTTTCAATACACTATAATGCCATTTGGTTAAAGAATTCATTTGTGCTCTTCTCGCACGTAGTTGTGGCTGCGTTCAAGGAATTTATTCATAAGTTCCTAGAGGTATATTTTGATGATTGGACTGTGTTTTGGCTAGTTAAACGCCATGTAGAAAGCTTGTGCCTAATTCTGGATGCCTATCGAAGATACCATATCACACTCAATCTCAAGAAGTGTCTGTTTTGTGTTGCTTTTGGGAACCTGTTGGGGCATGTGGTTTGCAGATTGGAATTGATGGTATATCCCACACAAATAGCAGTGATATTGAACTTGGAAGCACCGAGGAGTGTGAAGCAGCTGCGTGCTACCCTGGGACATACGAGATACTACAGGAAGAGTATGCCCAAATCACCACGCATATGGAGAAATTGTTCAAGAAGGATGTCACATTCTGCTGGAACGATGACTATAAGAAGAGCTCGAATATATTAAAAGAAAAGATGGTCACCACCCTGATTCTAGTCTTCCTGGATTGGAAGAAAGAGTTTCATGTACATGTCGATGTGTCATGTATAGCAATGGGAGCAGTACTGACACAGGCTGGCAGAGAAGGCTTGGACCATCCCATCATATTCACAAGCCGAAGATTATCCAAAGTGAAGAAGAACTATTCCACCATTGAACATGAAGGGTTAGCCATGGTGTATGTGCTCTAGAAGTTTAGGCACTACTTGTTGGGAGGACATTTTAAGATGTATACAAATCACTCTACGTTGAAGTATCTAGTCAGTAAGCCTGTGTTGGGGGGGAGAATCTGAAGGTGGCTCTTATTATTCCAGGAGTATGATTTTGAAGCTATTATGAAGCCTGGATGACTAAACGTGGGACAAGACCATCTGTCGTGCATCAAAACAGGGGAAGAGCCCACTAATATGGGGGAGGGATTGCTTGATGTGCATCTATTTGTAGTGCGCATCCCAGATGGTCATTTTGAGGGTGCAATACATTTCCTAATGACAGGTACTACACCAGAAGGATACATTGTCCAATAGAAAAAGGAATTAGTAGTGCACGCAACAGATTTCTCTGTCATTGCTGGGCATCTGTACAAAATAGGGTCTGATGAGATATTGTGATGGTATGTACTTGACTTTGAAACAAGCAGTGTCCTCACAGACACTCATGGGGGCACTGTGGGAGGACGTTATGCACGAAGAGCAACCGTGCAGAAGATTTTACGCATAGGGTTGTGGTGCCCAACCCTCCATCAAGAGTCAAAATCATATTGCAAGGCGTGTGATGTATGTCAAAGGATTGGCAGGCCATCGTGGAGGGATGAGATGCCTTTGAATCCATAGATGAAGTTGCAACCCTTTGAGAAGTGGGTGATATATTTTGTGGGACCCATTCAGCCCCAAGGAAAGATAGGAGCAAGGTACATTATCACCGCGATGGAGTATTTGACTCGTTGGGTGGAGGCACAACCTATGAGGGATTGAACATGCACAACCACTGCAAAATTCCTCTTTGAGCATGTATTGACACGATTTGGATGTCCAAACATCTTGATGAGTGATCACGATACGCACTTCTAAATGAGACGATTAGCGCGCTAATGGAGGAATTTCATGTATATCACTATAATAGCATGCCTTATCACCAAAAGGATAACAAGATGGTGGAAGCATTCAATAAAGTGCTTGAGAACGCACTGACCAAGGTTTTTAATTCTCAGCAAAGTGATTGGTACCTATGGATACTTGCAGTACTTTGGGGTTATCGAATGACATGCAAGAAGTTGATTGGACAAACCCCTTTTAGGCTTGTCTATGGTGTTGAAGCAGTAATGCCTATGGAACACATCATGCCTAGTCTACGCATATCAACACTCATAGGTATGACAGATCATGGAGCCCTGGAATAAAGGCTTGAACAACTAGATGAACTTGAGGAAGAAATATTTCTAGCTAGATTTCACCAACAGGTCCAAAAGTAGTGCGAAAAGGCATTGCATGATCGACATATTAAGCTTGGATCATTTAAGATAAATGACCTAGTTTTTTTATATGATAGTAAGTTTGATAAATTTCCAAGGAAGTTCAAAATGCACTAGTTAGGCCCTCTGTCATTAAGGAAATTACCAATGGAGGAGTGGTACAGCTAGTCAAATTGAATGGAGAACCCTTCCCAGGAAAGGTGAATGGCAATTGCTTGAAGCCATACATCGGTAGTCTGGCCATGTGATGAAATGAAGGTAGCATAGTCTTATCACTCCATGCAACCGAAAGGAGGTGTGGGACTATAAACTACATTGCCCGGTTTGGGGAGCTACACAATTGGAGGACGGTGCAAAGTAAAGAAGTGTCACTGGGTTTACGGCAGCGCGGAGGAAGCTGCACTACCGAAGGAGAAATTGCACAAGTTGACCAGAAGGTGACCATTACAGTTACTATTCATGATTTGATGGCAGAAGTGAGGCCAAATGGAGCGAGCGGCTGACATTTAAGACAAAACTTATGGCTCAGATCCTTGAAAATTTGCTGCCAATCAGGCATTAATGAACTGATTTTGGGGGGAATGGTTGAATTTGAATTCAAAATGCTCTATAAATTACAAGTGGCTATCCAGCAAGAAACACTTGGCATTTTTGAGTATCGAGTTGTTGAGCTCTCAGACACTTATGAACCAAAAGTTCTTTGAGGTTTCAAAAAAGACTCCCACATTTGCGAACTTGCCAGAGACATCACAAGCACTGTTAGAAAGTGTTATGTCAACACCTGCAAAGATTATAAATATCGAACAAGTAGTGGAGGAGCCGGCACAGGAAATGGAAAGAGAGGCAGAAGTAGCTACTCTGGAAGTGGCTGAAGTATTGGCCGAGGTCCCTAAGTCATCGAGAATGCCAAGACCAAAGCCAACACCAACTAAGGAGACTGTGAAGGAAGAAAAGGGTAAGCAGCTTGCCATATCGGTGCACTCATCACCAAGGAGAAACCCACCAAAGCCCAATGCAGAGGAGAAAGGCAAGGCTATAAACCTAGTGCCAGATGAGGAAGATTTCGAAAACATCCCCATGGACGATGAGGATGTGGGAACAAAAGTGGAGGAGGTTGAAGCCTAGGGTGTAGACCCTGTTACACGGTTTCTAGAGTATGTCCCTTCGCACAAGCCTAAATCCAAGGTCCCAAATGTCATTGATGAGAGTAAGACTCCCCTGCAAAGCCCTCTGCTGCCAGATGAAATTGTTTTCAACAGTCTGCACTTGGCACAAGTGTTGCTACTTAAGCTTGAAGATCGGGAGTTAGAAAACCACGCGAAGTTCCCACACCTGGTGACCGAGCAACTAATGTGCTGCATCATATATATGAATACGGGAATGACCACCTTGGAGCCATGGAGGTGGCTCAAGGGAGTTGAAAAGGTAGGGTTGCTCAACCTGCTCTGGGCGTCGCACTATAACCGCACCCCGACGATAGTTTTGGTCATCAAGAAGCTGTTGTGCTTGGTGCATGATGGGTGTCTATGGTTAGAGGAGTTGATACCCATCATAGATAGGTTGATTCATTGAATAACACACCTGCCGTATACAGGTGAGAATCTAGCCATGATCTTTGGCAGAAAGGGTGGTGAGCAGGCTCTCACAGAGTCAATGAAGGGAAAATTCAAGCTAGTGAAGAATATGCGTGGGTACGCTATCTCCAGCATCTATGACCCCATTGTGAAGGTAGCCACGTAGATCCTCATAGGGAAGGTGATGCAGAAGTTTCGTGCCGATGAGGTGTCGGTGATTGTCATCACACTTGCATCGCGGTGCACTGAAAGAGTCCAGTTTAACTAGTCAGACTACCTTTGCAGAGAGTTCCTGGCGAACTACTGCAAAACGCAAGAGCTCAGCAAGACATTCCACTATGCATGGCTCTTACTGTCGATTGTGCTGGTAGCATGAGAGCTACCAGAGGATAGCCAGTTCCCTTCAGTCATGCCAAACCTCCCTGAAGCAATGAAGTACGCTTCACTTTGGGTGACCAAGGACGCGAAACAAGTCTGGGATAGCAAGATCTTCTGGATCTTTATGGAGATGAACATTAGGATGGCCATCAATCGCAAGTTGCGATTGTTGCCCACGGTGTACGCCAACCTACAAGGTGATGCTGAGTTCAAAGCTGATTTCCATCGAGTATCAATCAGGGCATGGAAGGACCCCGCATAGAAGTGGTACGACTTGTCGTATCTAGCCACGGATGACGCCATTGATGCGGCGCTTGATCAATGGTCAGCAGAGTGGTGCACTACCACGAACTTGGTAGTGGGCAGGAGAAAGTCCACCATGCAAAAGAAGAAGGAGGAGGCCAGGTTGAAGATGGCATAGCTGGTCGAGAAAAGGAAAAAGGAGGCCATTGATAAGGCCCAGGCAGAGAAGGTAGGAAAATAGACAGGTGGAATAGAGGGTGGCTCTGACAAAGGTGTGAGGTCACCTTCACCTGATACGGAAGAGGAACAAACAGAATAGCATGGTAGGGACCCTCAGGAGACATCCGCCTGCATTAAACACCCAAGAGAGTTGGAAAAGGGAAGGTCCAAGAAGAAATCAAAGGAAACCAAGACCCCACTAGACCCTATCACACTGACAGAGGGCGACTTACATGATATCAGTGACAAAGTTAGGGATGTCACCATGGAGGCCCTGCAATAATTTTAACAACAATAGCAGATCATCCTAGGGGCCATCCAGACCAGGTTGTAGGAGTTGCAGACCTGCACATCGCAAGCTCGCACGGTGTCTACTAGTTTGGCTATTGGCACCTCAATGGCTGTCAATATGCTGCGCACGAAGACTTTCAATGCGATAGTGCTACCGAACGGACCACTAACCATAGAAAATGAGACTGACAGGCCCACTTTTAGTGCCTTAAAGGGAGTTGGATTGAAACTAGTAGCGCTTCCACGTAAAGCACTCCACCTTTGCAAGATGGAGTAATTACAGAGCTAAGGGCCCGCGAGCACCACACCCTCCAATTAATCAACAAACAAAGGATCAACAACAAACAGATGGCCCTACAGAGAAATGTTTCCATTGCCACTGAGACTGAGGTGATCAATCAAAGCAAGAGGATTATGCAGGTCTTTGAGGAGGCGTGTTGAATGGTCCCAGAGTTGGCCATTCCAGAGGAAGAGCCAGTCGAGGTACGCATCTGCAAGTTAGCGACAGGGGTGCGTGACACTTAGAATGAGATGGTGCGAGTTCAATTGGAGTTGAACCTAAAAATAATAGAGCTATAGTTGAGGGCCTAGCATTCAACATTGCCAGAAATAAAGGAAGTGTGGGTGGCCGCTATCACAGAGGTAGTAGCAGTGGTGGATAGTGCAGTAGAAGACTACACGCAGTTGTTTGAGCAGTCCTTTGAGGTCCTGGAAAGCTTGCAGGAGGACCCCAATATTCAAAGGCTAGAAATGAAAGCACGCGAGCTACAACAGTGCTACGATGAGGTCAAGGGCATAGTGCGAACCATCGCACTGACACAGAGACTAGCTAAGTTGCAGGAAGCCAAGCAGCTGAAGGAATAGGTGGATGCAACACTGCACAAGGAAGTTTTGTTGAAGGCAAGACTAAATCCCTCGATGGAAGAATCTTACATATTCATAGGAAATATTGAAGGCAAGCTTGCGACTCTGCAAGTGACGCAACAAAAGATTCAGCCTGACAGCACAGGAGGAGTGATCGAGAAGATAGTAGAAGATACGAAGCAGGTGGCAACTCATTGCATGGCCAAGGTAGCAGTCATACGAGTCGAGCTGGATGGGCTTCATGCAAAGATCTTCGTACCTTCCGAGTGACTTGAGGATGAGTCACGATGTTTGTGTTGGGGGCCTATTGGGAGCGGGATCCCCCAAGGATAGTTTTGGGGCTAAAAGCCCATGTTTGAAGAAAATTTTGTAATAAAAGTGTAAAGACTCCACATTTTGTGGTCACGGAGCACGTAGGTGTTATAAGTCATAAAGGGTTTTCCACCCTTATTTTTGTAAAGAAAAGTTGGCTATAAGAGATCTACCCATGGTTTGCAAACCATGGGATTGTATAAAAAGAGCTAAGCTCTAAGTAGTTTTAGAGACACACAATGTAAGATATTCGTAGCTCTGAAGTAAGAATTCTAAGTCTTGGGTTGTAGTGTAGGTAGAGGCTCTACAGTTGAGTGCGTAGAGGCCTAGGGTAGAAGTCCGTAGCTGAGTGCGTAGACCCCTGCAGCTATATGTGTAGGGCAGACAGAGTTTGTAAACACTTGGAAGATATTAATAAAGATAAATATTTGGCAATTCTTGTGTCTTTGTTATGTTGATGCATCTTGATATGTTATTTATGAATTTCCTTTATTATTCTTATGTGATGCGCGAATGAATGAAATTACATTGAATAATTGAACACATTTATGAATATTTGTTTACGTGGTGTTAACCATAATTGTTTGATAAGATAAGAAAGTCACTTAGAGAAATTGGGGAATCTGCACGACACACTGCCATAGCAACACAAAAGTACCTGAGCAACAGGCTAGGGCTGTGTGAAGGTTGAACATACCGTTTCGCAGAGGTATTGAAGGACAGACTAAAGAGCTCATCTTGCAATCCCTAGAGTGAAGACACTTGTGAAAAGGTAGGGATAGAGGGAATCAAACAACATCAAAACCATCTCAGGGTGCAGAAACTTGGTTTCAGCATCACCCCATACTTCTTCAGGTAAGACTTCGGTCCATGCTCCATGGACTGATGTCGAAAGGGTCAGTAGTGTAGGGATTTATTTTGCTAATTAATGTTGAACTTGGGTTAGGCCCCCTCAAGCCAATAGACAAGATTAACTCGCTGGCAGTAATGTGGAAAATATAAGTTAAAGAAGATTCTTAGCGCATTATAAATTCAAAAATACGGTGAAGCAAAAAACAATACACGAATAAGTGTTTCAAGGAAAAAGCAAAAGAATGCCAATAGATATACATCTTGTGATGATACCAGTTGTAGCGGCTACAACAACCCTCCAAAATTTTGGCTCCCATGCAACTTTCAGAGCCTACCTTGGATCCTGTAATTGATAATCCTTGGTAACTTGTTGGTAAGCTGATGATCTCATGCTTCCCCTCCTTGATCTTAAGATTTGTTCATGTTCTCACCTTTATGCAACATGTGTCACCTTTTGGCATAGGGGTGGTTGTTTAGCATACAAAGGGAACGTTGTTTTTCTTCAACGGAATTGTGTGCATATGAGTTGTTGTCATCACATAGACATGTTTCACACTCACTTCACGCACTCTTGTCATGAAGGTTGTTGCATCAAGAAAAGTATTTCTTATGCATTTTGGATGGTCTACGTTGTGTCACTAAGTGTCTGTGTGCGATCACAGTTGATTCTTATCAATGTTTACATATGTTTCACTAATCTCACACTTAGCCATTTCCAGAACAACTAGCCTCATCTAGCTTCCCAGAATTGTGCACTTTTCTTCTGCAACCATCAATCTTCCTCCCTTGCTTGCTGAAATCCTGCAGCCCGCAGAGACCACAACCAACACTGCTCTCCAGAAATGCATAGAACAGTCAGGCAACTGACACTGCTCTCCAGAAATGTGCAGAGTAGTAAGCTGGTCGAGTTGCACTACACTCAGAAATTGTGCAAAGGTGTCCTCCAAGGACCCCCATCCCGTAGTAATGTCGTGTACCTAAAAAATGCACAGTGTTTTCCAAGTTGACTTGTCTATCTTGCATTCAAAAACTACACAATGGACCTCCCATGGCCTTATCCCAACAACAGTCACTTCCCGTTGAATTCGTGCTGATCCATTGCTCAGTGACTACAGGAAACTGTGACATGCTGAAATCACTCCCATGGAGTTGCAGGGAAGGACCAAGAGACCAAGTAATGGAAAAATTATAGGACCGCATGCAAAATCCATCAGATGCATGATCATCTCGAGGGTAACTATGGTAATTAAAGAACACCTTTCGAAGTACACCTCTTAGTTAAGTTTGTGGGACTGCTTGTCACTGTCATATCATCCTATCCTTAGTAACATGCATGTGTGCAAACAAAAAAGGTCATTTCATGTGTTTCCTCTACATGTCTTGCTTCCTTTTCGCTTGTTTGACGAACTGTCGTCTTCGGCATGTTAATTGCTATGTCATGCTTGTGACCTTGTTCTGGTGATGTTGAAGGTTTTTGTTTGAGTTTTGTTCACTATGTAAAAATCTACTGCACTGACACATGATGTTGTAAGCATGGTCACTTAAGTGTCAACGTGGTCGTCCGAAAGTCTATCTGAGGTGCCACACTTGTCGCTTTCACCATTAGATATTCCTGTAGTCAGTCACATTGAGACATGTTGTCTTGTTGGTTTAAGGTGTCTTGTCAGTGGGTCATGTTGAGTGTGTGTTTGCAAGGTCATGTATTCATGATTTCACTCGCTCACACACTTAGCCATTTTAATGAAATGTTGTTGACCAGACCACCCTCCATCAGCTGGACCTCCACTAAGATGCATTGTGCAGTCTCAACCCTTAGTGACCAAGTATTTTTTCCAAGAAATGCACAAAGCTTGAGGCTTCCTCCCACGCAATCTACACTATGAAATCCTAGAATCAACCTAGCTCACTGTCACCCAAAACAAGGCTAAAGATGTGTTATAGACATTTTTGGGCACTGCAACCCCAATCATAAATGTCCATAAATTGAGGGCTCCTAAGTCCCTAAAAGTGTTTCTTCACTACCTAAAGGAACAAGGTCGGCTGATTACTCATCTCCCAGAAGTTCTCCACTAAAAACTGCTCAGAAATGGTCAAAACTGGACCATACTGAATACCCAGTGCAAAGGGTACGATGCATATCACATTCCCAGTATAAAGGGTGTGATGCATACTGAATGGCCCATTTGTAGGGTGCGATGGGTGAGAATGGACAAATGGTAGAGACAGTTTGTGAAGTGGAAGATCATGGAATCTTCCAGAAGCTTCCCCTCTGACACTTGCCTCTTTGTTTTTGACCAGGGATGAGTAAGAGATCATCAGTCTCCAAGTGGAATCAAGAACTATCAGAGAGAAGACACTAATCAAAACCCCAGAAGATGACTCACCCCCCTACAATCATCTATATATGGATCCCTCATTACAGAGATCCAGAGGCTGGAATTTTGTATCTTGTAGAGAAGTGTTGTTGGTTTTCTGCTGTAACTTCATAGTGTTGGGTGATCTAAGCTTTACTTGAAATGAAGAAGGGATTTCTTGCTGGAGGATAATGCTGGGTCTGAACAATTGGTTGTAATCCTCTGGCTTTTCTTGATATTAATAAAGCTATTCAAGTTTTCCTCCATATTCTTGTATGTTTGATTATATATGCATTTGTATGGTTAACACATATCTGGTCCTGTGTTATTTGAATATAGATCTTTGTTCTTCGATAATAGCATGTTTCTTTGATTCAACAGGTGCTCTTTGAAGCTGGGTAGATGAAGAAGAAGCGGCAAAGATCTATCAGGAAGGAGAGGAATCAAATAAGGAACCGCGCGCAAGACTAAGGTTGGTGTCTTTTGTTTCAATCTTGTCTATTTTCATAAAGGAAAATGGAAGTAGTCTTTACTTGTTTGTTTCTAAGATAGCTACCAGTCTTAGTGGAAATATTAGCTCTGAGTGGACACTATTCCTGGTAAAAAAATGGCGACTCCACTAGGGAGCGAATAGATTGTTTTTTAGTCTATCCTTGTTTGTTTTATAAACTTACAGACGGAGCCTGAAGTCAAGTCAGCTAGCCTTCGAACTGCATTTTGTTATACAAATGCAAAGTAGATCAATGTTGCTTCAGTCTATCTTTGGGTTTTGTTTATGAATTAAACAATCGATCTACAAACGTTCTAATTGCCCTAAGTGGTGGCTCTAGTAACCTCCTTAGATCAACCCCTGTGATTTACATTTACTGAACATCACTTAATCAGCCTGAATCCCTGAACTGAATTGCAAATTGTGAGTAAGAACAGGTTAAAAGTCTCACACTGGTACCATCGCACCATCCCTTCAAGACAGTCTGTATGCATCACACTTCCCGTGTGCAGTAGGTGCGCTACATACTAAATTCCCTGTGTGACAGGTGCGATGGTCAAGGAAGGTTGACTTTACCTTCAGACTTTGGTTTTTTCTTCACTATTTTCAGTTCTATTTAGGAGTTTTGTTGTCTGTGGTCAGTATATCTCTGTGAAAACCCCCTTCCCTTCCACCATTCCACCTCTATTGTGCAAAGAACTGTAAGTTTTTTTATATGTTGTGCACCATTTTTAGTTCTCTTTTGCAAAGAAGTAACATAGTCGAACTGTCGTTTCTTAATCTGAAAGTGTCATAAGTGTCGTTTTCAGTCATAGAAGAGGATCCCGTTGTTCTTGATAGTTGACTATACTGTTACTCTTGTATATGATTTGAATCAGTATTTTTTAAAGTATCGAAAAACAATTTTCGTTTTGAAATCGCAAAGTGTCGCCCTTATCTTCACTTCATTTTGAAAAGAAATTTGTTAAGTATTGTCGCTTTGAAAATAATTCAGATTTGCACTTAACTTTCTTATCATCATTCATACATTAAGAAGGCTGAAAGCAAATACATGCATGTGCATTTTTATTTAGACTGCTTGGTTTGATTTAGGACAGTGCATTTAGTGTGTGCTCTTTGTTGAAAGACTCTCAAATTTCTTTCCTTAGTAGCTAGGATTTTCATTGCCAAAAGAAGATTAAACAGTTGTTTATCATCTTAGACTACATTTTAGGAATTGTATACACATCACACGGTGAACCTGAAAGGAAAATTTTTAAACAAGATCAACTTTAAATAAATTTAATGAATCTAAAAACGATTTGGAACCTAATGCACAACATTTAGAAGTCTAGGCCAGAGACGTATTTCGGCATCGTAAAACCTGGTAACTGTTGTTTTCATTGTTGGTTGGGTGATTCCTCCACTCTGAGATGGCAAGTGCCAGTACAGACTTGTGCTCCCACATACCGTCGAGTATATATTGGGAGACCACAATAGGCTGCATCCTTTATCCTTAGGAATCCATGTCTGCCACCTTATCGATCGCAATGCACTGAACACAACATTCGGGAAGATTGACTGTCGTACCGTAAAAATTATTCTATAGTTTTGCGATTGGTTTGGTAATACCCTCTGCCTAGATTTCCATAGAAGTCTCTTTCGTTCCTTTCCAGACTCAAAGGAAAAGGTCCATCTAAGCACTTGTCACTTCAGGCTCATTAAAAATTGAAGGCGACTAGAGTCATCTTTTGTTTTTTCTCGACTCTTTAAAATTGAAAAACAAGTTGTGTCAAAGCATCTAAAATTTATTTTAATCGGAATAACATCACAAGTTCCCTTCTTGGTCTTTAAGTTGAGAAAAATGGAGTCTACCAACCAAGGATTTCCCCTTGGAGGAAATCCTAGTCCTTTCTCCTCTTGGGGAGATGTTGGTCATTGTCACTTCCAGGATTGACGATTGGTTTGCCCGTATGGCTCTTCACTACCTCTGTCATTCAGAATACCGTAATTCCTTAACTTTCAAGTCAACAACTAGATGATACTAGAGTTGCCCCCCAACCTTCTACTTCTTCTGTGTCTCCCTCTCTTCCTTCCTCTTCACTTGATGAAGCTGGTAAAGCTAAAGATCAAGTAACTGAGAAGAAGAAGAACCAGAAAGAGAAAAAGAAAAGAAGAAAGAACCAAAAGTGAAAGGGGGCAACCAAGCGTCGTCTAGCGTCGCACCGCACCGTTTAAACCTAAATCTCCATGTGTCATTTGCAATGGAGACCACTATCACCGAGATTGTCACTGCATCCCTCGGATCTTAAGCGACCGGTCTCCTCGTTTGCACAATCTGGTGTCGTCAACCTCCGATGATCATGTTGAAAGCACACCATCAACCCAGTGAAAGTGAAGTATCTAGACAGAAAAGGAATCGCAAATTTCCTTGTAAATTGTGTGAATGCGATCACACCGTCCACTGTTGTCCCTTCCTAGACAAAGCTAAAAGAGTTTTGGATGACCATCCTGCTTCACCGCTATGGCTCCCTCCTGGATATAAGAAACTCTTGCCAAGTCCACCACTAGTTGAAAATCTAGCTGGCATGCCATTGTGGTTGGCTCAAACGTTTATCATTGAAAATGAACCCTCTGAATCCATACCAGACGAAAGTCAAAAGGTCGAGGTGGCAGTTGACCCTGTCTTGCCTTCAGAATGTTCATCTTCAAATGATACTATCACTGAAGAGAAAGATAACGACACCGTTCAAATTCTTTTTGTAAACACAAACTTCGATGAACTTGGGGGCAGTATACCCGTTCCTTTACTGCAGGAAGGAAGTTCATCAAAGTCATATATGGCCGTCTATTCGGTCCCACCTCCAAGCAACCTAGTCATTTCCTTCGACTGGAATCTACTAGGCAGACCCTGTTTACCAGCTAGTGTACCATTCCGAATCATTTTACAAGCTTACAAAATGGTCATGGATGGTACCATCATAGATGAAGGGGCTTCTGTGAGTATCCTTTCCTCAACTGCTTAGAAAGTGCTTGGTTTGCCATCGCTTTTGCTTGAAATGAGAAATCTGACAGGCTTTGATAAAGGAACCAGTCGACCGTTAGGGATCCTTCCCAATGTGCCCATTACTTTGAGAAGGAAAACTGTTCACATGAACTTGATGGTCATCCAAGGACCCCTAGATTATAATCTACTCCTTGGACGTGACTATATTTATTGTATGGGAGCCGTCGTCTCCTCACTCTTTAGAGTAATGTGTTTTCCGCACGAAGGCAGAATGGTCAAGCTCGTAGACCAACTGTCATTCCCCGGTTCACCCATAGAAAATAGAAAAATTCCATCCCTAAATGGTCTTTTCATGCAAGGAATGTCTCATCGATCTCCAGTCCATCCACCTGATGAGCACAAGTGATTCAGGGGGATATGTCTGAAACCAAGGGGGCATGCACCCTGGTCTGTTTTAGCAGGAAAACCTTGGGTATAGAGTAGGTTTCCGCTGAGGATATATGACTAGTCTGACACACCCTTCCTCATAGGAAAATGGGATGAGACTGGAAGAAGATTCCCTCATCAAAGTTATGTGAGTGGAGGCGACTGCGCCACTCACCTTTGTCTATTTCAGTAGACATCGCCAAGGAAGCATTTTGTCTGTGACGCAGATGGAAACATTTCATGGTAACCTGGGAATGTTTCGCTATACCTGGGGGCATGCAAACCTTTTCGCATCCAAGTGAAGAGAGACAATTTATTTTTTAAATTTGTAGGTCCTCTAACCCTTTCAACCCGTAAGGTTGGTCATTTCCTAGCTTGCATAAAGAAAGGATCCGGGGAAAAGCTTCAAAAGGTGCAAGCCCCATAAAAAATGGCATCTTAGATGAGATATCCTTGTTATATGACTGGCGAGCAGTGTTACCGCAGGGTTCAAGCTCATTTAAAAATAAACCCGCCACGAGTAGTTTTAACGCGGAATTCAAGCTTGTTAAAAAATAAACATAAGTAATGAGAAAATGTTTCCCCAAAGTTTAAGCTCATTAAAAAATGAACCAATTTTCCGGTAAATAACCATTGTGAATGCCTTATCGTCAACTTTTGAGCCTTCGTCGTGTTCTCATCATCACCTCCACTCTGTTTTTAGCCGATCATTCACCTCCATTTGATTCTTTACCCTTTCGAGGAACATCTGCGAAGAGTGATTCTATTAGCCATCCTTGTGACACGACCGTGATTGGAAAATTCCTAACCTTACCTGGAATTAGTAGCTACCAAAAATCATCACTCGTCCCTCGAAAAACGAGTCTCCTTTAAGCTCTTTTCAACTGACTCGTAAAATATGAAAATATTGTCGAGCGATTAGCCTCTCTGGCTCGTTAAAGTCATCGGAAGTGCTATCCATCCTCTAGATTTTAATCATTTTGGACTTGAGGGATTATTACACAAAAAGATTGAGTGCTTGTCTTGTTCGGCTCATTAAAACTATCGAAAATTCATCCCTTTCATATTATTTTACGCTTTTTCGGGCTTAAGGGATTATATGACGAAAAAGAATCTTTGGAGTTTCCTTTCCATCCCTTTCAGACTCTCTAAAATTGAAAATGACTGAGTTATCTTTGTCGTTAAACTCGTTAAAACCGAATAGTGACAAACTCGTCCAAATGGACGAGAACGAGTTTCACTGTCGCTAGGCTCGTTAAAATATAGCGATAAGTTTGCCCGAAGGGCAGATTATAGAACAAGCATATGTTATCCTCCTCAAGCTTGACAAAAATAAAGAGGTACCGGTCAGCAATGACTGGGGAAAATTGGGAAGAAAACTTGAAAAAAACTTTATTGGTAGCAAGTCGCTCTTGAACATGACACTTTCTCTCCGCATCCGAGCCGAGTTGGGTTGTTCCGTTCACTGGTCATATCACCATTGGTCTGTCACACCATCCATCTTTGGGGTTAAAGCTACCAATCCATCGTCAGTGTCGCTGATATGTTCACGAGAATTCATTCAGAGAATTCACCTGTGTCTCACCCACTGCAATACATTCACGCTCCATTCTTTTCATGACTGCCACCCTGAACCCTGTATCATCAGATTGTTTTCACCTCCAAAATCATTTGCTTCATTCCGTGTCGTAGATGTGGGATTCATTAAGGCCCTCCTACGATGGGTCAC
>APFE030564584.1:0-11344 GCA_000404065.3 Pinus taeda | reverse complement strand
ATCATGCCATGTTTTCAATTTTCATGTTGTAGAATAGAGAATGATATCTGTCCAAACTGTTAAATCTTGGCAGATTAGTAGCTAGGTAGAGAAACTTAAGGTTCCCAACTGCTAAATCTGGGACCTTGGAAGAAATAAGGGTAGCATTAGATAGTGAATAGAAGCAAAAAGCCAATCAAAAGAAAAGGCATTCAAAGGGTTTGCAAGTCCAAATGCGCCCTCTAAGAAGGAACAAAAAATGCTAGGAAAGCTAGTTGGGTAGTTAGCTGGGGTTGCAGAACAGTTGCCTCTTTCAAGATCAAGTACTGAAACATATACAGAAAGAGTAACACACTGGAGCATGACTAATTTCCTTGTTTTCATCTGTTTGTCACTCATTTACTAACACCCTTTCCTAAGAGGCACAGAGCACAGAAATTTATGTATTTGAAATACTTTTATGGCTTTAAGAAGCCACATTTCTTGTGTAAAATCTTTTCATTTTCATCTACTCCTTATTTCAAGTTGCTTTCAAAGAAAACTGGTTGAATCAGCCATAACTCATGTGTTTCACCCATATTAAACTGCTAACTCTATTATTCTAGCTCCCTAAACCCCATAATCCCTATTATTATAAACACTATGGTGTATAAACCCCAAAATGTTTGTAAATATTCCCCCTGGTGCTATAGCCATATGGTCTGTCTAAAAGGAATCCAAATGACACCTGGTTATTTTGATGAACCTCCCAGGCTCCCCCTCTCATTTCAAGTGATAGTGGTTTTCTAAACCCTCATCTGCAAAGAAATTCCTGTGAAAAGCCATCCCTACCCATGACCCTGTTGGCTAAAAAATTAAATCCTGAAGTTTCCCCGTCCCAAAAAACCCATTTTTCCTTTTCTCCGCCCAAAAAACCCATTCTCTAAAGTCAAAACTGGAAATTTAATTAAATGCACGCGGGCGAATAAACCTTCAAAAACCCAAAAAACTATAGTCTACCTCCCCGCGCGCATTTTTAATTAAAAAAGGCATCAAATCAATGAGCGGGTCCTACCGCACTAACCCGACGGCACGTCCTGATCTCCGCCAGCCGTCCGATCTCCCGCTCCGCCATCCAACGGTGGGCGGTTGATCCACCTCAGAACTTGCCCGATCTTTTGCGGCCGGGGGATGGGCGGTATTGCTGCCGTACCCCTGCCACGCGTCAGGCGCGGGATGTGTTCGCTGCCCCCCCCCTCCAAACCACTTACCGCCAGAGGGCCTGCCAGGGAGACCGCTTACCACCCTCCCCCTCATGCTGACGTCACGCCTTCGTCAGCATGACGTCACCCCACCTTCCGACCTCTGCCGTGCATCCACCTCACCCGGCCCCACGCATGACTCCGACTACCCCGCCACCATGGCCATGCCACCCAAGCAGCCATGCCACCTATGCATCCGCGTCACCCGCCACGTCATCCCTTCCGTACCTCGGGCCCACCATGACGTCAGCATGACGTCATCATAAAAAGGCGCCAATTCGCCCAAAATGCATAAAAAGGGCAAAAAACTGTTGTTTTTTACCGTTTGCTGCCGAATAACCTGGAGCTCAGCTGAGGGCGAATTTGATTTCCAACGGTCGAAAAACCAAAGTCATCCGCTACAATTGTTGCTGCCTCCATTGCTGATTCAACCACACTCAATTCAACCTTTTTCGACCGCTGCAACTGCTCATACGCCGTTAAAACAGGTATTTCGCCGCAGGCACCTTCTTGCCCTCTTATTATCCATGTAAAACCTGTTTCCGATTCAAATTGCTTCTGTAATTCAAGAAACCCTGTGGTTATTCACCCTCAAAACTACCAGTGAAGACCTCTGCAAAACCCTGCACAAAGAAATTGCCAGGAAAGCCCGCAGCAAACTGAAACTCTGCCCAATTTTTCCGACAAAAGGGCAGCTACGCGGCCCAGCCACAAGTTAAGAAATGCTGCATTGCATCCTCCTTCACCTCTGATAAGAAAACCTCTGCAATTAACCAGCTATCCAGCTAAAAACACTCTGCCACATTGAGACAGGGTGCCCCCCAGAACAGTTAAACATGTGACAACCTTTTACAAAACTTTCATGATTGCTCACTGCAGACAGAGAGCAGTATACCCCTAAAAAATCAATTTTTGAGGCACACTGAGAACTGCCAATAAACCCAAAACGATGGAGGCGTTAACTGGTATGGATACCTTACCCCTTAATCCACCAAACAGAGAGCTAGAAGCCATACCTTTGGTGGATAAGGATGCGCTCATCACAGACTTTGTGGCACCAAGAAGCCATCTGAAGACCTACTGTCAGCTGAGGAATACTCATTTAGACAACAGTGACCAGTATGGGATATGGCAGTCTAACTTACCGCTTTATTTTCTACCCTCTGTCAATATATTCCCAGAAATTATCCATCTGTGTGCAGAAAATTATGACCAGGATCTCAGGGCTGTCAAGTCTCCATCTGGGAGCATCCTGTTTCACATTACCCCAGACTCCATTAACCAGATGCTTAATTACAATCAGACCCAGCTGCTATATCCTTTCTCAGTGGAGTATTTGCTAGATGTGGGCTCCAGACTTTCTGCTCCAGACATTGAGATCATAGCAAGAAAGTTCATGAAGGCAGACTGCCAGCCCTCTGGGCCGCCCCCCTTCTCATATAAGGATTTCAATGAAGTAGGCCAGCTACTGATAGACATGGTGACCTCTGTGCTGGGGTTCACCACCAATGAACATGTTGACACAGCTATGCTGGTTATGCTAGCTGCATACAGCCCCATGCAGCCCCCTGATATCAAGTACAACTATGCCAAGTACATTGCAGTCAAGATACATGATCAGTTGTCTAGACTGGACAGAGAGGCAATATTTAAATATTCCTCATACATTTACCACTTGTTCTTGTATTATCAGACTGACAGCTTCCAATGCTCAATCAGGAAGCTAGACTCAAAAGGGGAAAGAAGGTCTGTGATCTTCTGGTCTTCAGTCTTTCACCAGGTTCAGGATTCCCCTTACTCATATTGTGAGTTTGTTGATCAGTTTGTATATCCAGTCATCTGCCTGCTGAAGAGGACTCCCCCTGCAAGATTATCCAGGGATATGCAGAAGATTTTGCAGCTATCCAGAAGCTACAAAATCGGTGACTGGTACCTGTACCAAAACCACTCAGTCATCAGAATTTATGGCTGTGAGCTCTGTCCATACAGACTCCCAAAGTATGTGCCCATGAGGTTATTTGCTCTAGAGTACTATAGGCAACTGATAAACTCAGACCTAACACATTTTCACAGTGCCAAGAAGAAGGCCAACCTGAAATTCAGGGACAACCTAGGCCCATTCACAATGAAGAAAAAGGATGGGTGGCAGGAAGCTGACCAAATATTAGGGCAGCAACTAAGACTCAAGAAGAGTTTCTGGTGGGTCCCTTATGACCCAGAAGGCTTCATAAGTGTAAGAAGAGTCAAATTCAGGCTGCACCCTTATAACCATGCCCCCCTCTCACAAGTACAACCATTTGCAAATCAGGATGAATGGGTGCCTGGGACAATAGTGGAAGAATTGACTCAGGAAGAATTAATGGAACAAAATGTGAAAGATCTTGAAAAAACTCTTGACTTGGACTCTTGTCAACAGGTTTTCAAGCAGACAATCCAGACAGAGGAAGGCATCTCAACCACACAGCACATCCAAGTAACCTCAGCAACAACTGCCAAAGGAAAGGAGAAAATGGATGAGCATCAAGAAGCAGAAATAGGGCAGCCAAGTACCACACAGGACCAGCAAATGACACAGGCTCTTCCCCTGCAAACTGAACAAATTCAAAACCCAGTTTTGCAGACCCCTCTAAACAGTGAGAGGGGGAAGAAAAGGGACAGAGAGGAGATAACACCCCCTGCAGGGTCAGTGCAGCAACCAGAGGCCAAGAGGCCAAGGACAGACCCCGAAGCTGAAATAGAAATAATTGAAGAGATGGAAGGAAGCCAAAACAGGGAAGGACAAGTAAGCCAACAAACGACCACCAGCTCAGTCCATCCTGAACATCCCCAACAGCACACAGTGGAGGTATCTTCCTCCAAACAGCAGGGACAGAAGCCAGCCACAGTCAAAGAGGGGTTCATAGAGATTAAGGCCCAGAATGAGCTGCTAAGAGTACAGCTATATGAGCAGTTCCTTAACACCACCCCAGCCAAAAAACAGAGATTAATGGCTGCATTTGACTTCAAGGATGAAAAGATGATATTTACTCATCTTAAACCAAAAGTCCCACACCCAAAGACTCCAGATGACTACTACAAAACTAATATGGAGGTCTTTGCCAAAGACATACACCCCATGGACCAAATAGAGCTGCACAAGCAAACAGGGGAAATGGTGTATGCCACACTTGCTGATAGGGCAATGCTGGCCCATCAGCTGAAAGAATCACTGAAGCACACCAACAGACAGCTGGATCTGGAAAGATTGTCCTCCTCCGCCAAAGACAATAGAATCAAAACCTTGGAGGACATAATTATTGAACAAGGATATGACCCAAAGGATCTAAAGGGTGCCAAGGCCCTTATTAAAAAGAAGGAGGATGACATAGCTGCATTAAGAAGGCAGGCAAAATTGCCTCCTACTATTCATCCTGACACAGCACAGTTAGCTCAGGAAAAACAGGTGGACCAAGCCATGGAATTACTCCTGGCCATGAATCAGAGGATAAAGGAGATGGAGGTACAATTGGAGAAAGCAATTCAGGAGAAACAAGGGGAAACTACCTCCCAGCCACTTCAAGCTTCCACAAACATTCAATCTGCCCCTCCAGCTCAAACAACCGCAGCTCCTGTCACTACTCCAGCACCTACCACTGCCACATCAGCAACTGGAGCAACCGTGGAGGCCACAGCAGCAGCAGAATCCAGCCTGAGCATGGAAAAAATGATGAAAGCTGTCAAGGAGCTGGAGGGCCAAGTCTCAGAAATAAATGTCACCAAGGAGAAACTGGCCAAACTGGAAGCCAGTTATGACAAATCAAAAATGACCGTGGCTGAAAAAGAGAGGGAAGTAAAAGCCCTGAGAAAGACTATCACAGAGCTGGAAAAGCAGCTCAATTTTGACAAAGTAACAGCAGAAATCAAGCAGGTAATATGGACTGCCATTGGACAAGCAATCACAAACCACTGGGAGTACATTGTTGCCATGTATGAACAGATAGGGCTCATTGGCAAGGCAAAGAAAGAATTATACAGAGCAAGAAATGAGCTAGGCAATATGGCAGACCTTGCCCCAAAAATGATAGAAGTCCTGAATTATAGGAATAGCTCTCAGCTGATCCAGATGGGAATTGCTAATAGAACTGAGACTATTTCCCTAATTAAGAGGACTACAACGATGAAAAGCCTAATTCAAACGCTGGACCGAAGGGTACATGATATGCAAGCAGATATATCTAAATTCCAGAACAGGTTCACAGCATTACAGGATAAAGGGCTCCCCAGTCTAGAAGAATCAGGAAAACTTCTCTCTTATGAGAAGTACATCAAAAGAATAAGCACTCTTTCAAACTTGCAGATTTCTGAAGCTTCTGGGTCATCAACAGCAGGCCTATTAATAGGACAAGCTCTGTTTAATAAATTAGACAATCTGTTTTTTATTAAAAACGAGGTAGCACATTTATTTGATAAACCTCCCGATTTTTATAAGTATACTGAAGCTGATGAGACCGTAGGGTCGATTTTGAAGCATCAGCTTCCTCATCCAGATAATTGGCAGGACTTGGTAAAGCTACTTTTGAATCAAGGATGAAGAAGAAAACACTTTTTGCAGCAGCACAGTCAAAATTTCAAATACAGGTGGACATAGCCACGTCAGCCAGCATAAAGACACTGAGCCAACTCAGTACAGCTACTCGGCAGCAAAAGCAGCATCAGCAGGTACAGGTGGCAGAATCAAGAAGGACACAGAAAATCAGAAATAATAAAGCACTTCAATGCTTCATTTATGAAGAACAGCGCAGTTAAAGTCTGCAGTACCCAAAGGGCAAAAAGCTATCCTGACAACATTTAAAGGCTTTTACTATCATTTATACTTGTAATAACTTCTCGTCTGCTTCATCTATACAAGTGTAAGAGATATTTTCCTCTCAGATGATCTCATACCTGAGATATTTTTTGTACCTAAGACTCTATATATTCACCCTCGCTTTTGTTTAGAGGGGTTGGACTCCGGATGTAAGAAATTATTCTGAGAAATTCTCTGTAAACTCTGTTATTGTATAACTTTGCAGACAGCTTAATACAAAGGCAATGGGATTTCTTCAATGATGTGTTGTCTCTTGGTCTCTTGATGGGTGTGGATCAAAAGTGCAGGATTCTTGATCATTACATGGCTCAATAAGTTTTCTTATGGCTCCTTATTTCACATAAGTTTCCTGTTATTTCCTATGTTTCTCATGTTTTCTGTATGTTTAAAACTCTAGATAGTACGGAAAAAGGATAGCCTCAGGATTTAGTTAATCACTACCCTGAGCTCAATCTGAACTGTCTCATATGTTTTCTTTCTGATAAGGTTTTAAAGCGTAATTCTTAAATGCTACCTTTAAAATCATACCATCACTGTGTTTTGTTGTTTAAGAATTCAAGTGATTGCTCTTAGGTAACAAGCATCTTTCACAAAAATACAGCTCAAGTAACGAAATCTTAAACTGCTCATTGCTAGTTGTATTCACCTCATTTAATATTCACAGTTTGTTTCATGAAATGCACACAGGCCCTGTACTTTCTCCTCCTCACCTAAATCAAGATTTCAGGATAAAACAGTCTTAGACCCCATTGCCCAATGGATTAAATCTTCCCTGCTGATATACTCTAAAGGAAATCAGAAGCATCCTCCCAACCAAACACTCAAAACAACCAAAAAATCATCTCACAACTAGCCTAAAAATCCCACTGAAAGCAGTGACAAACCTGATAGAGAGAGCCCTCTCTGACTGCAGCTGGGCTAGAAGCTGCAGCCCAAAGACTGGTTAGTGGTTACCCCGGCCGTATTCTCTTGGGAGTCAAAGAGAACAACCTGGGTGTTAACATAAATGGCGACTCCACTGGGGACCTTCAGGACCTAAAGCCTAAAATCTGTCAAGAAATCACACTCACAGTCTGAATATCAGTTAAGACACCTCTAAGATTCTCCTATACAATCACTTGTAGCCTTAAGGGAGAGTTGAACCAGACCCCTGTTTACACTTTACAGATTCACAGAGTTCTTTGAGCTCCTGACCAGTCCTCATTAAAACAAACTTCAATAAAATCTTATAGGACTAGCTTAGAAACTGGCTCCCAAGAAGAACCTCCGGTACACAAGGAATCACCCCGATCCCAACCCTCCCACTATCTTCGAAAATCCCAATACCATCCCCAGATTGGTTAGGAACCAGCAGACCCAAGATCATTTTGCTGATAGCCGTCCACAACCAGAACTTCCTGACTCAATCCCCACTCCAGTCAAGATCCTATTCCATTCTACTCCTAATTCCCCCAGTTCCCCATCAACATCCCAAAATTCCCCACCAATCCCTTCTTCTCCCAGACAAGTTCCCTGCCCCCACACTGTTATAACTTCCATACCTTGTACCCCTGTGGTACCTGTTGTCCTTACTGTCCCAGTTTTCCAAGTTAACCCCCAGAATCCAGCAAATATGGCCAGATATGCACCGCTGCAACTACCTGCCAATCCGGTGGCCTTACCTCAAGATTATCAGGCCAAGATAGCGTACTTTGACTCCACTGGACCTTATTCTGCCATCCAACATGCTAAGAGAATGCAAGATCACTTTGAAAATTATGAAATAGATGATGAAACAGTAAGAATGAGAATATTTGTTCAAAGCCTAACAGGGGATGTAAGAACATGGTTTAGGTCTCTGCCTGCAAACAGCATTACTACCCCTGATGAGCTCTACCAGTCCTTTACAAACAGATGGGAGAAAAAGAAGGACCCTTTACATATACTTGGTGAGTATGATATGATTAGAAGAGGTCCCCAAGAAACAGTGTTGGAATATTGTGCTAGGTTCAACAATGTCTATAATGCCATCCCTCAAAATCTGAGACCTCCTCCGGATTTAGCTTTATACAAATTTCCAGATGGATTTGACCCAGATATGGCCTATCAATTAAAAGAAAGAGCCCCTCAAACCCTTGAAGAAGCTCAGAGAGTTGCTGTGACTATTGAAGCAAACCTGATTGCTAAGAGGAATAGGGCAAAAGTAGAAAAGAGGGTAGTTTTCAAAGAAGAGCCCTCAGCCTTGGACCAAAAATTAGATGCAATAATTTCTGGTATGAAGAGGTTAGGGGATAGGGTAGAATCTGTGGAAAGAAAATCCTCATGGGAAGCACCATCAAACAATCCCAATAGGAATCCAAATTTTAGGAGGAACCCAAACGCTGGTGGCAGCAAAGCCAATAATGACCCTGAAATAAGACCACCATTTCAGGAAAACTATGCTGAGGCATCCACATCTGAAGAACAAGCAGAAGACACTCATATCCACCTAATGGGGCTTGATAATAAACACCAGGTCTTCTTAAGTCAAGAAGATCAGGATGTAGAGGATAGGAATCAGTTTCAGACTAGTTCAGGGGAATCATTTGATTTCAAACAAGGATATGACACTGCTGTCTATGAGGTTCACAAACAGTACAAATTAAGAAGTAGGACTGTGAATGTAACACAGCTAGAGAAAACAAAAGATAAAACACAGCCTGAAGGTGCCACAGTTTTTCAACCAAAGAGCACAACTGATTCTCCCTTAAAAGAGGTAACTGTTGAAGACATCACGGAACAGTCACTGAACTCACCTACTTCATCAGTTGAGCAGCCCAAATCAAACAAAGAACCTCAAAAGTTGATCAGCAAGAACAGACCTCAAAATCAGGAACAGACTTCAGCAGATAAAGAAAGTAGGCTTACCAATGCCACTAAAGCACAAACAGAAAAACCCTTTGATTTGGAAACTGAAATTGGAAAACTGAAAATAACAATACCTCTAGCAGAATTAGCCAAAAACGAGATCTATAAACAGCAGATTCAAAGATCTCTATTACTCACCCATACTAAAGGCAAAGATAATGTAGATAATGTCAATGTATTGGATGACACCCCTGAATTGCTTTTTGGACCAGAGGTTGATGGAAAAATAGCAAGCTCAGGAATCCTACCCTTCTATGTCAGCTTGCATGTACATGACAAAATACTACACAACGCAATGCTTGACTCAGGTGCCTCACACAACTTAATGCCCAAATCTGTGATGGAAAGATTGAATTTGGACATCACTAGACCATACAAAGACCTCTACTCATTTGACTCCAGCCAGGTCAAGTGTTTAGGCCTAATAAAAGACCTATGTGTATCCTTAGTCCAATACCCAAACAAAACAATCTTAATGGATGTGGTGGTTGCTGACATCCCACCAAAATATGGGATGTTGCTATCAAGATCATGGGGAGCCAAGCTCCAAGGGTCTCTACAATTAGATATGTCTTATGCTACTATCACAGTCTTTGGTCAACCCAAGAGGTTGTATAGAGAGTCCTTAATGAAATACATGGTCAGTAGTACAGAGAAGCCTCAAAACTTCCCCATTTATGTTGTCCATTCTGACATAGACTCATACATCCTTTACAATGACAATACAAACAACAACCCCAAGGGAAAGACTCATATAGTTAAAACAAATCAAATTGCTGAACAAGGAGAGCCTGATATCCAAACACAGACCGAATCAAGCAATGCCAAAAGTCTGGACCACAAAACAAACGACAGTGAAGCAACCATAATTGAACAAAACAATGAAAAAGGAGCCTTCCTAGAAAACAAAGCAATTCTACCAAGTAAGGAGGATGTCAAGCAAACAAAGTCGATCAATCAGCCCATCCTGCAAATCACCAATTCATCCCACACAGACCTCATTCAAAACCCCTTAGAAAAAGAAACCTTGTGGTTCCTAGAATTTGATGGATCAGTTAACAAGCTAGGGGCAGGAGCAGGAGTGTGGGTGCATAATAAAGAGGGTAGCCACGCAGAAGGAAGAGCTTACAGACTGAACTTCAGATGTACTAACAACATGGCTGAATATGAGGCCCTTCTATTAGGCCTCAAGTTGGTACATTCTTTGAAAATTACTAGTATATCAGTCCTAGGAGATTCAGACTTGGTCATCCAACAGGTTAGAGGCAATTTTGTTGCTAAAGACAACAGACTCAGGTCTTACAGAGCTACTGCCACTCAGTTGCTTAGCTCCCTTGCTGACTTCCAGATCACCAAAATTCCTAGGGCCCAGAATCTACATGCTCACAGCCTAGCCATGTTTGCAAGTACTTGCAAGCTGCCTTTTGACCCCAATCACCGTTTCACAGCCGAGGTGAGACATAGACCATCAGTCCCAAACAACATAAAAGACTGGCAATTATTTGACAATGACAAACAAATCAACAACTTCCTGACTTTGCAAGAAGAATTTTCAGGTCTGAAAATAGACACAGAGCCAGCAAGCCAATCACAAATACTTCAGCCAGCAAGCCAATCACAAATACTTCATCTGGATCACAGCCAAGTACTCTCACCTAAAACAGTCTACCAGTTGCTTAATCCTACAATTTTCAACCAAGATAACATTCAGAAAATCCAACAGATTGAGTGTGAACAGATGCCTGTGGATGAAACTAAAATAATACAGATGAAGAGCAACCTTCTTCCCATAGGTTTAGCTCCATTGGAAGACATGTTTGACTCTAATGATGTCCCTAATAAACCAAAATTTGAACCCCTAAACACCACCATTGAAGAACATAACATAGGGTCAGTTCAAAGCCCCAAAATCATAAAGCTATCAGCTGCATTACCTCCGGATCAAAAGCCCAAATACATCGACCTGTTTAAAGAATTTCAGGATGTCTTTGCATGGAGTTATGAGGACCTCAAGTCCTATGACACCTCTGTTATACAACACACAATCCCACTCAAGCCAAATCAAAAACCCTTTAAACAGAAGCTGAGAAGAATAAATCCCATGCTGCTCCCAGCAATGGAACAAGAAGTTCAAAAGATGTTTAAAGCAGGAATAATAGCACCAATCAGATTTTCTGATTGGATCTCAAACCTAGTCCCCACAAGGAAGAAAACAGGTGAAATTAGGCTTTGTGTGGATTTGAGAAATCTCAACCAAGTGTCACTAAAGGACAACTACCCCCTACCAAAAATGGACCACATATTGCAGAGAGTAGTAGGGGCTTCAAGGATTTCCTTATTAGATGGCTTTTCAGGTTTTAACCAGATTCTGGTTCATCCTGATGATCAGGAC
>APFE030564577.1:0-10640 GCA_000404065.3 Pinus taeda | reverse complement strand
GCTTGTTTATTCATGCAGAAGCTTGTGTACTTATTTGTCTTGTGTTTTCATGTTTAACTCTACCTCTAAATAACAAGTGGTATCAGATCAAGGTTTAGAAAGTTTTAAAAGAACCAAAGGAGTTAAGAAGGTCATGAGATACTTCCACTAAGGGCCTTGGCTATTGTGAGTAGCCCACTAATCGAAGTTTGTATCCATTGGTTCATAAATATAAACTAGAGCTCATTGAGAGTTAGTAAACCCAACTACTAAAATATTAGGGTGAGTAGCCTACAGAGCCACCACCATATCAAGAGGAAAGATCCACCACCACTGACCAAAGAAGGAGTCTCCACCGTAAGTTGTAGCTATGAGCCTCCATAAGAATCCGTGTAGAAGAGGTTACCAAAGTTTCTAGTACTTTGATGGGAGCCATCATTAAAGTGAAGGTTAAAATTTTTAGTTTTAAAGATAATCAAGTGTATATGACATTAATTTCTAGAAGGCTGACACAATAAGGAAAGAAGAAAAAATACAAAAGAAAGACAACAATCATGGGTCCCAAAGTAAGACTGAAGCAAACCGAGAAAATAAATCGAAAGGAAGATCCAAAGCATTTCGAAAAGCTCATAAAGGTTCTTTCCATAGTTGTGGAATCTAAAAGAAAAGTAGAAAAAGTAGAACAATTCGTGGATGAATGGATCGGGATAGATCTCATAACACTTCCAAAATTTACTAGTAAAAAAATTAATTTTCGGGAATTGTCAAAATGAAAAATTTTCAATGGTGTAAAGATTTGAATAATTATCGATCTAATAACCCATATGATGAAGTATGTGATGAATTAGTATTGGATCTTATAAAACATGGATTGCATGAGAAGTTCTTATGCAAGATAGCAAAACCTACATCTTCCTAGGAAGCATGGAAGACCCTAAAAGTAGAATTTGGTATAAAGGAAAGTGAAATAAAAAACATATTCTGTTACAATCTGTTGAAGAATAAATATAACGTCAACTGCAAGTCTGAGACTAAATGAGCAAGACTCTAGGAGGAGAAAAAATCTTGGAGAATCCCAATCAAATGTGGATGATGGTCATAATGACTATAAAAGTGAAACCCATCATGGATACATCCATATCGATGAAGAAGATACATAAAATATTACAAAGTGAGAAGTTGAAGCCTTTACATGTGAAGTAGAGAAAGATCATATATATCCTCGAGAAATCCACTATAAAATGAATCGTGAAGATGACGGTGAATCCCAAGGTGACGAGACACATGTGGATGGTGACTGCAAAGTGAGTTGTGAATTGCGAAATCCAACAATAGACCTTGTTGATGATGGTGAAGCGTCCAATAAATAAGTTAATAACACGTGTGATCTGGTTGGTATGATTTTAGTTGATGATGAACTCTTTGAATCAGAGTTTGAGTAATTTAAGTTTGAGAATAACAAAGACAATTTTCATATGAAGTAATGGTTTGTAGATTTGAAAGTGCATCTCTCATGAATCCAACAATAAATGATGAATTTGGTGAACTTGAAATTGTTAATGAGCACATGCATGCTCATATATCGCACCATAGAGTAGCGCTAGTTGTTAATTTTGCCTTCAATCAACTTTATTAACCAGTTCCAATACTCCACATGATAGTAGTTTGGCTTGAGAAAAAAGTACAAGTATAGAATACCATGATCCTAGGGAGTCGTCTTATACAGTAGCATTGATTCAATATTTAGGATACTTTGCTTAGGGACATTATTATAAAATAAGGTGGGATTATGTTGGCTGATCAACATGCGTGAGGATAATCAATAGACTAAGAAAATGCTTCTAAACATTTTCCACTCATCTTTGGAGCCATCACCCAGAATAAGGATATCATCAACAAACAAAAGATGTGTAGTTTGGCTTGAGAAAAATGTCCAAGTATAGAAGGAAATGATCCCAAGGAGTCATCTTATATGGTAGCATTGATTCAATATTCTGGATAGTCTATGCATGGAAATTATTATAAAATAAAGTGAGCTTATGTTTACTAATCAATATGCCCAAGGTTGAACAATAGACTAAGAAAATGCTTCTAAATATTTTCCACTCATCTTCAGAGCCATCACAATGAATAAGAATATCATCGACAAAAAAAATAACCTAGGAAGATGTTAAATGACTTGAAGTTGATTATGGATTAAACAATCACCAAGATCCCTAGTGTTGTGGTGTTTTTGGAGCACAAGCATACCAAAAGATACCCCCTTAGCAGTGCATTATTCCCTGCAAAGGATCCCAGTCAAAGTTGGTGTTATTAGTGGACAAACTTAAATAAACGCAATATTGTAAATAGTGGAAACAATGCATACATAAACATAAACTAAACAAAGATGTACATAAACAAAACAATGCTCAAATGAGCAAACACATCATTAATATATGGAAAAATCTACCTTTATTGATTGTTGGTGGTAGAGGTTGAATAAAATATATGAATCTTAGACACTTGAAGAGAATTCTTTGAGCTATGGAGCTCAAAAATCCTCAACAGGGGGGTTTCTTTCCTCAATCTCTTTGCAAGTTTCTCCTCTGTCTCAAAGAAGTGTGAAGACTCTCCAATGGTGGATTCCTCTTCTCTCACTAAGATTTTGGGTTACTTAGAAGCAATATGACCCAAATGCTAGTGCTCTTCACTTCCTTGGCTTCAACAATGCAATGGTGGTTTTCTCAAACAACAATTTGGCCAGCATAACAATGTCTCATGTTTTGGTTCTCCCATGACCTATTTATATAGAAAAACTTTGAATCCTTTTTACCTCTCTTGGTACATGTATGATAAAGACACATGAGTAGGACAAGATGATTCCATCGAGGGATGCATATCTCCAAGGCGACTCAAATTGGGATGTACTGGACTAAACTCATGTTAGATAATTGGCCCCATGTGTGTAAAGTGGTCTCGGATCACTGAGTAATCCTTTTCTACAACTGTGTAGATTTTGGATGTTATCCCACGCATGCTCGTTTATCGAAGAAATAAACACGCAAAATTAATTGTTTTTCCTTTGCAAACTTTGGACCTTAGGAGAACTTTTATTTTTTAAAATTCATAATTTATTTGACTTGCAAATGTACTCCACCTATGCATTAATAGTTTCCCCTGATGTATGAGGTTAGGAGGAACCATATGCCCAAAATAAATTACATTTTCTTTTCTGATGGAGAGTCTGATCAACTTTTTGAGAGAGAGGATAACTTGTTGTGGGGATGAGTAGAGAAAAACTCCTTAACTAAGTATCAATGGTAACCATGCTCTAGTGAAAACCAACAATATAAAATGTGTCTATATGAGGTGGGCATGCCCCATGCTCGTTATGATGGTTAGTTAGACATGATTCTAGTCTTGGAAAAGATCAGTGGTGGTTTAGTCAATATTGTGGTTGTTGACGTGCTGATATCTAATGATGATAATTGCTAGCAACCTCAAGATCGCTTTCTGGTGCAATAGGAAAAATATGGTTCCCTTATGCATAATCGAGGTGAAGCACTGTTGACTGGGGTTCTGTGGTATGCATAGGTCTTCAGATGTGGGTACCTCCCTCATATCATAATGTAAGCACTATTGAATGAGGTGCTTAGTGATGTAGGGGTCTTTGACTATATGGATGAAACTACAACAGTAACTAAGTATGAAACTGGCTTGACATGCATGGTTGATTTGGTGTCGAATGTCAAGGGGACCGATGACATCAATGGGTGATACTGGTTCTAGTTGTGCCACCCGGGGATATCCCCTTTCATGGGGAGAGTATCCAAGGTACTACCTCTTTCCTGGAATACATTTGTTGAAGTTGAAAGGAAAAGGGGCATTAACAACCCAACATTGTGAGTCAGGAAATCAATGTGAGATATGAACATGTTGTAATAACTTGGGTCGGATAGGTATGATAGCAAGGTTGTTGATATAGGAGGATATGAATATTTATCCTAAGGTTGGAGCTTCATGTGCTAATGGTGACAGTCAAAACATGTTTACTGATGGTGATGGTCCTAGAGTCAACAGGAGTACCAGGATGGGGGTGAGTAGGTTTTGATAGGCGTGGAAAAAATGTGATGTGTTTTGTTGGTGAGATGTAAGTTGCGACCAAAGGTGACGAGAGATTGTTGCCAGGTGTAGGTCATGAATTGTAATCATAAGATGTGTATGAGATATTTTTTTATTTATTTTTAATCTTTGTACACTTGCCAAAATAATATGAGGGTGGTTGGATGTACAACCATGGTTAAGGGTTCCGCATGATGACGGTGACTTGCATAGAGGTGTGGTGTATTGGTTGAGGCCGGGGGCCCTATTGGTTGGTCTCCGTGTTGGGTTGTTGAGGCGGGTGATGTGACACAAATGGGTTATACGATATGGATGAATGATAGGCCAAATGTAGGACGCGAGAGTGCATTCATTGAGTACCCATGATGGCCCGGGAAATGCGGCGTATGCAAAATGAGTGTAGCATAATCAGGCTAAAATTTAAGATAAGTATGTGATATGGTTCTCGGGACGGAGTGATGGGGTCATGGCTCCATTGAATGAAGAGGAGTTCTACAAATATGAAGGGAGCCATGGAGGGGGGTTCTATCAACGGGTGTGGATGTTTATCATATGAAAATATGAGATGGTGATAAAAATGGTTGAGATGATGGACCTTATGGTGTATTTTAGAGAAATTATGTCAGTATATGCAAAGGTTTGGGGAAGCCTATCATGGTGAGTGGAGAATGATACCTGATATGTTGTTTACTTAACGGGTCTTTGGTTGAAGTGGTTCATGCGTGATGTTCCTGCAATGGATACAATCAATACCACAAGTGAAAGAAGTGTTCAATACATACATATATAATGAATTCTATAGATTTAGAGAGCTAGAGAAGTACTTGACATGATTTTCTGAGTGTGCGATAGGAAACAACATAATTTTTTTGCATTTACTAGAACTGATGGTTCCATGATGAAGATGGAATGGTACTGATCTTTGTGTCTCTTACAATTTTCCCAATGGATGTCCCAGGCATCTGTAATGGACCGCAAGAGATGGCGAAAAGGGTGATAGATAGGGCTAAGGGGCCAAAATATCACTCATCTCATTTGTATTGCTGAGTTGTGGAGGTCAAAGAGCATCCTTGGAGCTTTTGTTACTGTTGTGGTCAGCCTGAGTACTCGGGATTCACACAGAGAGATATAGGTAAGAGCTTGTACCATATCCTTTGTGAATTTGGTAGTTTCTAGTTTAGGTAGGTCGTACAAGGGTCCCTTGTATGACCTTTTGGGATGACGTATGATGACCACGTAGGAAACTCATTAAGAGTTGAGTGGTCACTGTGTAATCCTTGGTGCTTTACGTGGTGACCCCGCGCAAAGTGTCTACTTAGATGCACATTTCGCGCATCTGAGGGAGGGAATGTCACGACGATCCCCAGCAGGGAATGCCGCAACTTGCCTAGTGTTTTGTGCGCTGGGCGTGTGCCTATTTCAAAAATAGGCACATGCACTATGCACCTGTTTTGGAAACAGGTAAGCGCACCATGCGCCTGTTTCAAAAACAGGGGCACGGTAGGAAAAATTATTGATTTTTTTCCCCTTTTTATTCTTTGAGAACCTGGGGGGGTTTATTCTTTTACTTGTGGTATCGCCGTGGTAGGATGATCTGGCGGGAGAGGGATTGGGTGAGTCTCCAAACTGCTTTGGTGTAGGATCCTGCAGCAAGTGAGTTGCTAGTTCAGTGGGGGCTTCTGAAGTTCTTTCACAACCCTCTCATGAGGTCGTAGGACCGATTCTTGTGCTTTGTGTGTGTAATTTCTTCCTGTGCCCATGGATAAATAAAATATTTGGTTGTTTGTGTGTAATTTCGTGTGCTCATGGATAAATAAAATCTTTGCTAAAAGGTTATGTTTTCTGTACTTTACTTTTTATTTTGCGCCATATCTATTCTTCTTCTGTATGTTTGCGTCGAAGAATTTAACTTCACCAATTTACAATCTTTTAATAAAAATAAAACATGAAAGGTTATCACTGAATGAATGTACATACAATATTTTTAATAAAAATGCATAATCAACCAATGTAATTACATATTTATAAAATAATTCTCCTTTACAAAACTCAGAATTAATTAATTAAATGGAGTCAAAGAAAAATCAGTTATTGAGGTTCATAATTCAGATACTCGACTTTATCATCTAGATCTATCTAAAAACTCAAAAAGAAAATCTTAGAAGACTTTGGATAAAGGCTCACAATGTGATGTTTATTTGAAATGAATTTTTGCATTTAAAATGAGCAAAGCAACGATATGCATCAAGGCATTAATACAATTACTAGAAGTGCATAAAAAGTAGATAAAAATGATGCCTAATCAAATTTATTAAAAAGACTACCTAAAAAAATAATAATAAAAAATATTACAACCTTCAAACCAACTCATAATAACGTCAAATAAAAGAAAGACAAATCCAACAACCTATAATGTATGTTGTGAATTTATAAATATTGGAATCTTTATTACAACCACAACATATTTTCAGATATATATGCATCGCTTGTCCATTGTTGTATTCATTACTTGTCATGACAATTTAGTTAGCCTGCGGTGTCTCCAAGTGGTCGTTACACCTATCCCAAGGCATCTAAGGGAAGTCTTTATTGCATCCCATGAACCGAACACATGCCATTTAATCATTAGAACATGGTTATCATCCATAAAAGTGTTTCATCTTCCAACTATGTGAATGGTACTGTTGAAAAGTGCCACAAACGTTTGTACCAAAAACCTTCCACAAGGTAAGAAACTACTCTTGATGACATTAAAATGAATATTTATGCTGATTTAGAAATATGGTGATTGTGACATGTTCAAAAAGGAAAAACTCCTCATTGTTCCATCCACCAGATTCCGCGAAGCCATTTTTAGGTCCTAGATTAAGTCTAGGAGCCACATGGTGGCACTCTCTGAGATGCTTTTTTCTATTTTTTCTTTTAGAAGAGTCACACTTGATATTGTGTCCCATGGCCCCTCGCTCTCTAAGCTAACCTTAGTTGTGTTATCTTCATAGATGAGAGTTTCTCGCCCAAATAATCTGCCTAATTTTGTTGTTCCTAGTGGGTTGAATAACCCAAATTGCATATACAGTTTCAAGGATTTCTACATAACATTTATGTGCCTATTGGGGGGTTATCCATCAAAATATTTCAAGTAATTTCTCTGAATTAGGGTTGGGGACAAAGTTATTAAACATCCAATGAGGTACATCAACCTCCAGAATCCATATTTTAGGTTCCAAAGACTTGACCATAGAATTCAAGATTTCCCCATTATGGTTAGACCTAATGCTCCAACTGCGCTATTAATTCTACTCCTCAGCAACAAGCTCAAAATGTCTCACAAGCTAATAACAAAGGTGGGTTCATGTCACTTGAAAGAAGTACAACTCCTAAAGCAAGAAAGTGGCCACCGCAATATTGTCAATTGCTAGCAAGCATGCGGATTCAGCAAATGGGGAATATTTTAAATGACCCAAGGCTCCTAATATAGAAATTTTGATATAAATTTCTAGGGTTAAAGGCATGGCTTCACTAAAATCTTACAAGGTAAGAGAATATGGACTACATCACTACTAATCCGCACTGATAATGATCTCATGAATGTCAAGAAGATATGCACCCCTGTATAAAATTCATTGTTCATAACATTAGAAATATGATCCCTAATATAGATATTTTGTGTTTACAAAAGTCAAATGTGTTTTTACTTCAAATGGTCCTAAATTATATTTCCAATTTCGTCATATTATTTCTAGTCATATGGATTCCAAGAGGAAGAATGCTGATTTAGTTTCTACCTACCTTACTTTAGTTGTGGAATGGGGGACAAACCCATTACATAGTTGAATGTTTAACCTTGGTAACATTTATGCAACTATTGATGCTAACGAAAAATGAATTTCAAAACTAGATGGCTGATAAGTTGGCTGATTCTCAGTGGCTAGTTTGTAGGAACTCCAACACAGTTGAATTCTAGATGATAACTAAGGTGTGTTTCCTGTCAAAATGCCCTAGGAAGAAAAGGTCACTAAGTGTTGAGATCATGAGAGATAAACGAGGATCAAATATAACCAACACCACACCCTAACAAAAAAAAAAAAAGGAGAAGAGAAGACCATGAACAAGAGAAACATCACATGCAATTAAAGAATTGGGCATTAGAGAGAACTTATCTCTTTATCAAACAATGTATTTGTAAAATATTTGTGCACAATCTAAGGTGGAATTCCCTCCCTAAGAGGGGTTACAGGCCCGCTAATCTAGTTTGGTCCTAACCACCTAGATATAATATAATAAAGAGTGACTAGCATAAATTTTAAGCCAAAACCCTTGTGACACTTGAACAATACAGAAGATAGGCCACTCCATGATCCTGTAGACTTGTGAGTGGAAACTGCATCAAAAGAGTTGATATGACTGACCCTTTACAAACAAGCAACATAAGCTTGTTAGCGCCAATATGAATCATTGTAGATGGTTGAGTAGGATTCACATCACCAACTACAATATCTAATACAAAAATACCAACCCTTTGAATATATGAAGAATGTCTCCAAATAAGGTGCAGTGAATACCAAGGACATCACCATCCAAAACTATTATAGTCTAATCTGTGAAGAATGCAATGATATGTGTACCATAAGAACAATCCATCTAGTCGAACAGATGAAGTGTCCATGAGTATTCAAGAAAACCCACAAAAGGGGCCAAGAAGGGTTTTCACAGGGAACAAGGAAATTAAGATCAGAAAGAAAATAAGAGATCATGCTCAACCTCGCTGGCTCCGGTTGCATCAATTCCACGACCCACAAAATATTGGAAGGAATATGATATCAACATGTTATTTGACGAGTGCCACTTTCCTATGGATTTGTTAGAAAACAATCCTACTACAATATCCACAGAATAAGAGCAGTGCCTGCAAAGAGGAAGAGATGTTATAATAGAAAACATGTTGGAGTTCATCATGGATCCAGAAATATTTAAGAAGGAGAATAGGTCAACTAGTATCTCTTCTACTTGAGAGGTGCTCTTGTAGCCTTGGAGTAGTTCCTTCAGAAATTAGAGGTTGTCTTTACAAGGGATGAAGAACTTCAAAATACTGTAGATCCTCGATGAAAATCATAAACTAAGGGATTCTCAATTCCCATCTTCCACCCTGGATATCCATCTTCCCATATTCCCCACTGGTTCTTCAATCACGGTTCCATACAAACATATTATATTATTATATGGACATCTTATATTATTATATGAGACAATTCCCAAGGCTTTTGACTATTTTATTCTAGCAGTGAAAGCAATATTTTTTGAATTTTTCAGACAAGAAAAACACTATTTTTGGTGCTTATAAATCAACCGTTCTATAAGTATGGAATTTCAGTTCCTTTGTAAGCTTGAACTATACTTTTTATTATTCTTATTGAATAACAAAAAAGTACCAATTTCTGAGGAGAAAAACAAAATGAGACAAAGGAAAAAAATTGTACATGGTAAGGACTATCTGAGCATCTAGTGGGGTAAATTTCACAACATTTATTTGTGAACCCAAGGTAGATAATCTTATATTATAGTTTGTAGAATACATTTATGTTCAAGGCAGAAATTTGTCTATAAAAAATGGCATAAGCATACTAGCGGTGTAGACAATGCTCTTCAAATCATCTAGGAAGCAGACAACTGCAAGGGAATCAATGCATAGGTGTTTTTTTCTCTGAAATTCAGATACAAAGAAAATTATTACACTAGAATGTGAATATGGAAACACATACAGTAAAATATGGAGAAGCATGGAGGCAGAAACTTTTAGAGATGGGAAGGAAAACTGCAACTACATTTGATGGGCATCAAGGTATTGGTTATTGTGAGAAGTACAGTAACCAGAACCCACTAAACATGAATTAATTAAATGGAATATGAACATTAAGAGATGGGAAAGAAAAATCAATTATTGAGGGTCAGAATTCAGATACTCGACTTTATCATCTCGATCTATCTAAAAACTCAAAAAGAAAATCTTAGAAGACTTAATAAAATTTATGGATCATGGCTCACAACTTTTTTCATACTGTGATAGTCTTCCTAGGTCTTCAGCATGGGTGAATTGGGCATCCTTCTAGAGTACTTGAAAGGAGGCATTTCCAGGGACCAAAGTTTGACTTTGTTCAGTTCTTCTCCTTTTCCTCTGTTTGCTGACCACTGCCTTATGCTTCAGACTATAGAATACATCAAGATGAGGAATATCTCTATTTTCAGAACGACCTCAGAGGTTGAAAATACAAGGATGATCTTCAAATCATCAATGTCCGTTCATTTAACTACAGTTTACTTACACTTGTGATTGTTGTTCATTAGTTTATTGTTCCATTATTATTGCAATTGCCATTCCTTTATAACTATGGTTAATGTCCATTATGCTAGAATAAGATTACTGATTCCATATCGCTGTGTGTTTACACTTGATTAAGTTTGTTGTTCAATTTTCATAGACTTACTTAGGTTTGTTGTTCCTTTCTTAGATTTCTGCTCAATTCCTTTATTAGTTAAAGATTGTTGTTCAAATCCTTTCG
>APFE030564570.1:0-11112 GCA_000404065.3 Pinus taeda | reverse complement strand
TTTGTTCCATCTAACTGGTTCCTTACCTTTATCTTTATGAGGACACTTGGCAGCATAGTGACCGACTCTTCCACAAGCAAAGCATTTGAAAGGTAGCTTACCTCTGAATCTTCCAGTCCCCCGTTGAAGGTTCTTGACAAAGTTTGATTCTTCCTCTCCTTCTGACATATGTCCTGACTCATTGTAATATCCTTTTCCTAAGGCTTTGAATGAAGCTTCTCTCCTGTCTAATGGTCCTCCTTTCCTCATTTCGTAAGAAGTCAGGATTCCGTGAAGCTATGACATGGTAATGCTTTGTAGGTCCCGCTTTTCTTCTATGGAAGAAACTTTTGAATCAAACTTAGAAGACAAGGATCTTAGAACTTTTCAACCAAAACAACTTCTTTTATTTCTTCACCCACATTTTTCATATAGTTAACAACCTCATCAATGCGTAAGAAATAGTTAGCCACACTTTCATCATTGTGCATTCTAATATTTTCATATTGAATCCTGAGAGTTTGTAGTTTTTCTCATTTTACCTCGTCATCTCCTTCATAGCTCAGAACAATCTTGTCCCATATTTCTTTTGTGGTTTTGAGCTGCATAACCTTGACGAATTCTGATTGATATAGACTCCCTAATAGAGTATTGATAGCCTTAGCATTTGTTTCATACTACTTTTTAATAGCCGTATCTGTAGGAGTTGCTGATGGAAATGTGTATCCTATTTCTATGATATCCTAGACTTATGTACCAAGATATTGAATATAGGTTGTGATTCTTAGCTTCCAATAGACAAAGTTGCTCCCATAAAAAATTGGTGGCCTGATCGATGCCTCCTTTTCATAGTTGCTCATGATGATAGATCTTCCTTCAAGCGATCAAGCTTCTTCTGAAGGACCTGCTCTGATACAAATTGTTGGAAATAATACTGAGAGGGGGGGTGAATCAGTATTATCAAGTCAATTATTTTTTATTTCATACACAGATTTGTATACGCTACTTGAGTTAGTGAAAACAACGTATATACGCAACTTTAGTTAATGAAATTAGCATATAAGTTGCAGACTTATAATTTAATTTATTCTTCAGATGTTGTTCATAAATCTGTGTGTTAGAACCATATAAACAATAACCAGAATCAGAAAATATAGTAGACAGTCACACACAAGAACCCAAGATATAATGTGGAAACCCAATGTGGGTGAAAACCACCTGTTGCAATTTGTATCTATCTTCCTTCAATTTAGAAACTTCTTTTTATGATGTTTTTGTACTGGTGCAGTCTTATACCAGTACGTAGGCTACAACATTCTCCCGCTCTCCAACTTCTTTTGGAAGGGAGCTACAACCCCCTTAGCTCTTGTACTAGCTGAGGTACTAGTACGTAGGTGCTGACCTACAGAAGGCTACAACCTTCTCTTTTCTTCCAGGGACCACGTTTCATAAATTTTTAGACTGGATCCATGAATAACATCAATCAAACAACAAGTATATCTACATCAACCAATCTTCTTTATACAACCCAATACTAAATCAAACAATCACTTCTCTGAATGCTGTAACCAGAATAATAACAATAATCAGACACCAATCTTGAACCCAAAATACTATAGCAATAAACCGAAGTAGCTAAAACATATTTTATGAGATGTACGCTACTTCAAGATGAGGAACCTGCATGCATACGCTTCTGTATAAAGGAAAACCTGCATATACGCTTCTTTGAATTACTGAACCAACGTGTATATGCGCCTGCACTGTGCCGAACCTGCGTACAGATCTATGAAAGACAATTTTCCCTTTTCAAGTATTCAAGCATTAGTTATACCCAAATTATCAGATTCATAGATCAATTCATGCGTCAAATATAATAGATTAGAATCACACAAAGATACTACTATTCAAGCTATTATCACCCTAAAATTCTTGTTTCTAAATTTTGGAAAGTTTGCCTTGTTTCTAGTCATAGTCTTATAGTATTAGAGTCCCAATAGTGTCATTCTCATTTACAAACCCTTCTTCTAGTCATGGTTTTAAAGGGTCTCTAGTTCATTTCATGCTTTAAGGGTTAGGTCATAAGGTTAGAAGTCTTTTAAGGTCAATCCCTTTTCCAAAATAAAGTTTGACAACCTCACCATGTGTTTAGAAGTCATATCTCACATTATTTTGGAGAAATTTTTAAATTAGCTATGAATCCATGTTTTCGTAGCACATACAATGTAAAAATATTGTTTTGTGCTATGAAATCAGTGTTTTTGTACCGTGCTACGAAACCTTGAAAAAGCCTATTTCAGCATAAAAAACTATGTTTTCTGCTTTTACTAGTCAACTTCCAGAAAGTTTCTTGAGCATTTGAGAACTCAATTTTGAAAACTGAAAGAGGCTTTTCTTCCTAACATACTGAAATACAAAAAATCTTTTAGTTTATTCAAATTCGTTCTAAGGTGGGAGGAATTTATGGTTAAACTTGTGCTACGAAACTGCTGTAGGTGCAATTTTGTCTTCTAGCTTTAGCAGTCTTTTTCAAGATCAGTTTCTGGTCACAGGAAAAGGTATTTTGGAATTTTGAAGGAGGTTTCTCTTCATAAAATCTCCAGATACAATAAATTATCTCACTTTCTTCATAAGTGTTTTCAGTTGGGAGATACTAAGCTTTCTTTGAAACCCTAATTTCAGAGAACAAATTTTTCCTATTTTACACGTGTTTTTCAAGGACAGATTCTGGACAGCTGGAGAAGTGTTTTAAACAAAAAAGAGAGGTTTTTGTTATATATAGAATGGGCTACAAAAACCTCCTTCAGTTTTGTAAAATATGTCATGGATGAGAAGATAAAAGCTCTGTCCCATGTGCCAATTTTCAAGTATCCTAAACCTAAAAACAGGGAAACATGTTCCCTAATTTCTAGGGTTTGTCATCAGCAGTCAGGTGACAACGTGGGATGCTTCATCAAATTCAACTTCATGAGGTTAGATTTGTAAAATAATGCTTTAAATGTTTAGATAATATTGTTGTAATCATAATAAGGAGTTACACTCCTAGTTGTATTAGGTCTCTAGGACTGCTAGTTAGTTGTCATTTGCATTTAATAGTTAGTTTTAAGTATCAATAGGTGTCATAGTAGGATGAATTCGAATTCCCCTCATGCTGGAGGAGGAATCTAAGTCATGTAATGAACTATATATATTGGAGAAGATGTAATGCACAAAGGGTTGGAATTTTTTGTAAAGAACTCCCATATGGTGCTTTTGTGTAAGTAATACAGTATTTGGCTTTGCTTCTCAGGATTCCGAAGGAATTCAATGTTCAAAATGTCTTATGGTTCTCCTCTTCTCATTACTTACAGTGGTATGAATGTATGATTACTTAGAATTCATTGGTTATGCTCTAATTTCCTTCATACATTTGTAGACTGTGTTTTCCTTTATGCTACTGATGTACTCTCCATATGTTGAATTCTAGATGCACTAACTTCCATGTAAAGCTAATTTTATTGTCATATTGAAGCATTTCTTGACTCCATAAGCCCAATGGATGCCTACTAATTGTGTTCAACCATTCATATTTCTTCACTTGTTTCATAGGGTTAGCCATCAAATTCATTATCAAAATCTTTAATCTTGTGAGAGAGCCCTCTCAGGCTGGCGAGGCTAAGCCTCAACCAAAATTTGGTTTGAAATAGTTACTCAAGGTCTACCTGATCAACAGCCTAATCAGGGCTAAGTTTTGTGATAACACGTTCAAAGACTGCATGGGCACTATGGCTGTGAAGTTCTTACTTGACAAAATGTTGACCCGAGTTGGCTGTCCAAAGATCTTAATGAGTGATCGTGGAACCCATTTTCTGAATGAAACCATTAGCGCGCTCACGGAAGAATTCTAGGTATATCATCAGAAGAGTACACCGTATCACCCACAAGTAAATGGGATAGTAGAGGCATTCAAAAAAGTACTAGAAACTGCGTTGACAAAAGTATGTAATGTGTAGAAAAGCAATTGGGACCTACGCATACCTGTAGTACTATGGGCTTACAGAACAACGTGCAATAAACTGACAGGACAAACCCCTTTTCGGTTAGTCTATGGTGTGGAAGTTGTCATGCCAATGGAATATATCATACCTAGTCTGCAAATAGAAGCACTCACAGGGATGATGAACTGAGAAGATCTAGTAGAAAGACTTGTGCAATTGGAAGAACTTGAGGAGGAATTATTCTTGGTAGGTTTTCATAAAAACGTTCAAAAATAGCATGAAAAATCTTGGCATGATCACCATATTAAGTTGCGCACATTCAAAGTAAATGACTTTGCACTGCTATACGACAGTAAGTTTGAATTTTTTTTGGGAAAATAAAAAATGCATTGGCTAGGAACATATGTGGTTAAGGAAGTCACAAATGGAGCCATGGTCTAGCTCGTCAAATTAAATGGAGAACCCTTCCCAGGCAAAGTGAATGGTAGCTACTTGAAGCCTTACACAAGTGGGTCAACTATCTGACTAGCCGACAACAGAACAGACTTTACACTCCAAGGAGTCGGACAAGGGCATGGGACTATAAACACATATTAGTATGGTTGTATAAGAATAATTTAGCTGCAGAGGTCTCCGAAGAAAGGATGCGGCAGGTACAACAAGCAAAAACTCAAGTGCGCTACAAACATCGAGACTGTTTGGGACCAGTTGGAGGGACTTTGTGCCAAGATCACCACGCCGACAAAGTGGCTCAAGGGCGAGTCACGATGTTTGTGTTGGGGGCCTGTTGGGCATGGAATCCCCCCACAACATGTTTTGGGGTTCAAGGCCTAAGTTTTGAGTAATATTATTGTAAAGACTCTACGAATTGCGGGCACAGAGTGCGAATTGTATGTTAGACTCATAGGGTTGTCCACCCTAAATTTTGAATGTAGTGTTGGCCTATCCATGGTCCCCGGACCATGGGATTGTATAAATAGAGTGAGGCTCTAAGTTGTAAAGGAGTAAAGAAATGAACCAATAGGAATGGACAGAATAGGATAACGAAGCATAGAGCGAGAGTCAAAGTGTCTTGGGTCGCAGTAGTAGGAAAAGGCTTTGCAGCTGAGTGCGCAGAGGCCTAGTAGAGTCCGCAGCTGAGTGCACAGGGTAGTGTCGAGTCTATAACCGAAGGAAGAGAATAATAAAGAAAAGTTATGTTACCAATTCTATGTATCTGTTTAAGTAATTACATGTTTGATATTACTTGCAATTATATTGTTTATTTACTGTGTGCACTTATATGAATTGTGAATATTGTTAAGTATAACTGAAAGTGTACAAATAAGCTTAGTTAATCACATAATATTAGGTTGTGAGTAAGGACTTGGGTAATAACGTTGTTCAGCCTTGAGTAAGGCTGCGTGTAGGTAGCATCTCAGGCTGCGAGGTATGGCTAAGTGCGCACATTAATGTGATCGTTGGGTCGAACTACAGACCACTGAAAATCATCAAACATCTCTAGGATGCGGAAACATGGTTCTAGCACCCTCCCATACTACTTCAGGTGAGACCTCTGTCCGCGCTTTGCCGGCTGTTGTCGAAAGGGCTAGTAGTACCAGGATTTGTTTGGCTAAATCATCTCTGAACCTGGGTCAAGCCCCACTAAGCCAACATGCACTCTGAAGGATTCCTGGACTACACTCACATTCTTGCACTAGAGGATGTGTATAGTTATGTTATACTGCTCCAATATGATTTTATGGAATTAAAGCAAGTTAAAAGCATGTTTTCTTCCAAATATAGAAGGGAATTAGCTATTGCAACATCATATACCATTCTCCATGGATGACATCTCAAAGTCAATGCAAGAGACATATTTGATGACTTGCGGCTATTTCTATACTAAGAGCTCCTCGATCCATTGTAATTATTGTATGGTGGAGGTCTTACATGTGTACTTTTCCGACATATGTGCATTATGTCATCTCATCCACAAAAATGTTATCCTAAAGACGATGTTGATATTCCGAAGTCCTTGATAAAAGTCATCCCTTCAAGTGATACCCCTATGAGTAGTTCATCATCACACAAAGAAGAAGAAAGTAGTCAAATCGCACCTTCTAGCAATATCACCATTCCAAGAAAAGAGGAACAATTCACCTATTTTGACATTTAGTTGTGAAACTAATTTTACTCCTGGAAAATTGTTGAGATCGATGATCTGCATTCCTATATTTGAATTGGCTGATTTAAAATCCCAAATTGTAATTCGATGACTATATATAAGCTTAGAAATAACCTGAAGCAAGAATTAGTCAGTCAATTAATCTGTCAGTACCATAAGAAAGCACAATCACAGAAGGAATGCATAGAAGGGAGGAGAAGTTGGTCCTAATGTACCATCATATAGATTATAGATTATGGATTTCTTCCCTTGCTTGTTGGAGTTAAGTGTTTGTCTGCATAATGTAAAGACTGTTTTCCAGAATAAATTGAAGCAATTTTCAGCCATGCTCTATCTATCTATTTGTTGCATCTAATGATTTTATTTCCTGTGTGAACCAGGTTATGAATAGAGGGTGTGAGCTAGCTGGGTTTCCCACCAGACCAGCTCAACACTGCTTTGCATCTCTTAAATTAAACAACATTTAAATTATTATTTACTATTTGAAGTTTATTTAATTATTTATAGTCTCTTTCCTTCTTCAAATTGGTGTTATTTGATTTGCTACAATGTTTTCCTTTCAACTGCAAAATTAATTTGATTTGCTGCATTAAGAATTGTGCTTGCACTCAGAATATTTCTTCATATCGAATGAGGTGAGAGATTCATATTAAATCAATTTCTTTCATAAGTTTATTTACACAGTAAATTTACTTGTTATGTTGCTGATGCTTTTAGGTTAATTTTACACATAGGTAGATGAGATAGAATTAGTGCAGGCATAATGGTTTTGAATTTCTCTTGAATTTATTCCAGCATTTACAGTATTTTTGATATTGTGCTGGCACTACTTGGTTTCTAGTTCTGATTTCCCTTCTATTTTCTCATACTTAGAATTTCCTTTCGCATTGTTAAATAGTACAAGATTGCCTTTTATTTCCGGCATGATTTTAATTTTTTGGATTGGTGTTTCTTGAATTCTCTTTTAGGATTTCATTTACTGTCAAGATTAATGTGCAAGATACACTAGCATTTGTTTTGCAGGTTGCTAGGGATTATCTCTGGGATTTCGAGTGTTGTGTATTGAAGTTCACGAACTATTTGGATTGAAAATTAAATGTTGGTACATTTATAGAACCTATACTGCACCCAATATTTTTCTGTCGTTGTTGGGGAGGTGCTTAGGGATTGACCTTGGTGACCTATTGCATTTGTTTATTTTCCTTTACCTAGTTTCTCTTGCAATTTTATGTTCTTTGAATTTATTTCTTTTCTGCAATCTTTCTTTAAGGTTTCTCATTTTCTCTAATGTTTTAAGAACTCCCCACCCCACATATATATATACACTATTCATGTTCTAACGAATGTACCAGTTGGCTTGTTCAAAATAGGAAAATGGTATTTTGAGGAATCATTGAATGAGGAGTTTTTATGCTGCTACAAAGACATACAATTCATCCAATGAAGAATTAACAAGTGAAAATTTTAATATTTTGATTGAAAATAAGAATGATATTATTAAATATTTGATTTCAAAATTGGATGATTTGCAGGAAGAGTAGAATAAGGATGACAAACCATTGCTTATCTTTTGCACCAATTGTAGAAAGAAACACTTTCTTGGAAAGTGTCGACTTAAGAGCCTGAAAGTTTGCAAAAGTTGTGAAGAGGACCATTCAACATAAGATTTCCCATCACTACCAGGATTACTAAAGGCACTCAAGAAATCAATTAAGGAATCAAAATGAATACCAAGTATAACTCAAAACCCATCACCATTTGATACTTGGAATAATGCTTATTTTCCTAAGCAGGTTCCTCAACATGTTTATAATCCTACAATTTCATGGAAAACTTTTAATCATCCAATTGAATATCCTACTTCATGGCCACAGTGGCCCTCTCCTTTACCCTCATCCTCCAGCCAAATATCTCCATGTCCTGAAGAATGCTTTGGATCCTTCTCTCTAGGGAAATCTCCCATGCAAATTCAATCATATGAGCACTGACAAAAACCACAATTTATTTCTAATGCACCATAAAGTCATCCTCCTCCATGTTACCAACTGCATGTGCAACCTTATCCTTGCCTTAATCCATATCCTAACCCAAATCCTAATCCATACCCTTACCCTAGTCCTAATCCAAACCCTAGTCCATACTCTCATCCACACCCTAACCCTAGTCTCAAGAATGGTTTGGATCCTTCTCTCTAGGGAAATCTCCCATGCAAATTCAACCATATGAGCACCAACAACAACCAAAATTTATTTCTAATGCACCATTAATTCATCCTCCTCCATGTTCCCAACTACATGTGCAACCTTATCCTAGCCTTAATCCATATCCTAACCCAAACCCTAATCCATACCCTTACCCTAGTCCTAATCCAAACCCTAGTCCATACTCTCATCCACACCCTAACCCTAGTCCATACCCTAATCCATACCCTATATCTAACCCTAACCATACCCTAGACCTAACCCTAGTCATAATCCAAAACCTAGATCTAACCCTAGTTCAAAGCTTAACCCCAATCCAAATCCAAATCATAGTCCAAGCCTTAACCAAAACCTTAGCCCAAACCATGTTCTAAACCCTAATCTAAACCATTAGGTTGCAAAACAATTTGAAACACCTATTCTTCCCACTATCAAAAAAAATATCACATCTTATGTGTTGGGAAAGGGAATGAATTTGGAAACTTCCCCCATTACCACAAAACATTTACCCAAGGAAGATATAATTTAAATACCACCAGAGGAGAAATCTTTCATTGGAACATGTTCTCAAACTATTGTTGAAGTTCATAACCCTAGAATATCTCTCAACCATTCTTGTCAATTTGAAAATCAAATATTTAAGCTTGAACTTGAGGGATTTATCTTTTGTCTTTCACCAAATTTTCTGTGCCTCTAGGAGAGTGACTATCAAACTGTGGAAGACTTGCATCAGTTGGAGAATCATAAATATGTGGATTCAATTGAATCCTAGTTTTGAGTAGTCATCAAGACACCTTATTTCCTCATCATTTGGAAAATCTTGGTACCATATCAATTGAAGCAACTGGTTTCTCATGCTTTGGTATGTCTTGAAGTCTATTCTTTAACACTAAGTGTGAGTATAATCAACATTTTGTTACGCACATGGCTTCATTGGAAGTACACCTACACTTAAAGGTGATATTTTCTTTAAAAATAGGGTATTGTAATATGAGAATAATGAATGAGATGTATAACAACATTTTTGAACTTGTGATTTCCTAAAAGCACAACTTTGGAAATTTCTATTATTATGCACTCTCATCGTAAGAATTATCAGAAGAACTTCACGCTTAATGCCTCATATTTTATAGAGTGACTTTTATTATTGATCAATATGTCAGTGAAGGGTATTGTTATAAGTTACATGTAACACTTTTTCCTATTATAACAAACTATCATTTAGAAAATCTTTTCAAGTCCCTCTTTGAAGGAGTCAATGAAAAAACCTCCTATGGGGGACCATGCCTACAAAACTATAATAAGCTTTCATAAAGAACCCTAACATTATCAGATCAATGAATATTTTTGTTCATTATCTGAGATGTTTTTTTAAATAAGTTCTTAGGGTAGCATGACCAACCAGTAAAGAATAGTAATTAAAAACTTTTCACACCATCCTGCACTCTTAAGGAGTAGATTTGCTTCCCCACCTATTAAGTAACCTATCTCAGGTTAATTATAATCAGAGTTTTGTTCTAGAAAGATAAACAAATTAATTGAGGGATAGTAGGTCTCATTGTGAGCCGACCTACTATGATCATGGGTCCTAAGGAGAATGAAATTACCGCTACTGGTCACCAAGCCAGGGTAATGGCTTTAAGTTGAAAAGTTGGAAGACAAGAGTTGTCATCATGAGTCGTCTTGTTCATTCTTGTTAGTTCTTGTGAATGACACTATCGTTAGCTAGTTACCAAGCTATGACAACTACCTTCAATTAATTTCTAAAAAGAGAAAAAGTAAATGTTCTTAAATGAACATGAATCTATATCTAATAGGTGGGACAAAAACATTTCATGAGGTTAAAAGGTATCCTTGTTGAGGCTATAGATGCCTGCTGGAAGCAGGGCCATGACTGTGGTATTAAAGTTAATTTTACACTATGATTTACTTGGTTGTTTTTTCCTTTCCCTGAACTCATTATCAATCTCTTTGAGAATGGCTTTAAAATCCCTCTTTTGTTATGCCTTGGAGTTATATATTTTTGGAATGATTCTTATGAATGTGGGACCCTTAGTGCAGGTAATTCATTGTGTCCAGATAAGAGGAGCTTTAACTATACATGGATAATGGGAAAATGGTCACTGCGGGAAGGCATTACTATGTATACTTTTAACACCATGGCTTTTAAATCATGTCACTCATATTTACAACGAGGATATTAAATTGAAACTTCTAATTTGATGATCCAAAAATGGATCCTGGATAAACCTCTAAGTCTAACAGACTTCATATAAGAGGTAAAAGGTGCCAAATGGCACAAATCATTTGTAAATCAGAGGAAAATGAAAATCACAGGCTGCTCCCGGAAATAGTCTCATTGTAGAGATCTCCTGATTTTGAATTGAATGCAACTTGAATGGGCGAAAACAAACTTCAGATGAAGAAGTTATCATAAAACGAAGTTCCCCTTTTGTTCTTTGTAAAAGAGGCAAAACCCTGAAGAAAACAGTGAAAATAGGCCTATCGACAATCAACAAAGCAATGAATAGGAGCTGTTGGATCTGGTTGATCAACGATCTAGATCCAATTGGTAAATCGTAATTGGTGGTGGCAGGCGGAGGATATCGGAACAAGTTATATGATTATTGTGATCGCGATATCGCAATCAGTGATTACAGCTGATTGATATCACAATTGACGATTAAAGTGGAGCACATATTAAATGGCTCGGGGTATGTGAAATATGCGATTGCGACAAGTCGCATCACAATATCGCATTGGAGCTACGCAATGACACGGGGATATA
>APFE030564565.1:0-16564 GCA_000404065.3 Pinus taeda | reverse complement strand
CAGCTTGATTTTTCATTATGTTCCTTTCAATGTTACAATACATATTTATACATGCCGAAGCATCCAATACCATGGACCAAAAACCATCGCGTCCAAAAAACATGCAAAAGTCATGCACAAAACCATAGCTGGGTCTACCCAACCTAACATAGGGTCCAAAAACCAAAATTTTCCGGGGCACTCCCCCGGACCCCATAAAGTGGGGTTATGGGTACCCCTCAAACCCCCTGTTACCTATGTGGAAAGAATATAATACAACCCAACAGACCAGTGGCCATTGTAGCCGACGTGGAACGATGAGGACCTCAGTCAAAGTGCACTGACTGAGGCCCATGGAGACCATGCAGGCAGCCAAAGTAGCCCCTGGGAGCCCCAGATCAGGAAAAGGAGGTGATTTTCAGATTGAGAAGAGGAGGAGAGGATCGTCGGGCAAACAAGGCTAAAATGGAAAAGCCTTAAGCACTCGGTCATGTTGGGAGCCGGAGAACCGTAGGTGGAGAAACAAAAAGAGCTAAAGGACAAAGGCGGGACCCACACTCTTGAAAATTGGCGGTATTGATCGAGGCACCCTTGAACGGTAAGAGGTTTTGGAGGAGAGCGGAGTGATCCCACTCAGCGATCGACGTGTGGCAGTGGAGGTGAGAGAAAAACCGTCATGATCACGTGCTATAGTCAAGCAAGTGAAATGCTTTTAACGTGCATATGATGTTGGATTAAGAGGAGCCCAGATCAGATGGCTGATATTGAACCCAATAGAAAGAAGTGGAAACAACAGGGAATTAAGCTGCGATTTAAAGGGATTTGGAATCCATTTGACCACCACGGTGGAGAAGGAACGTATCGATGACATAACGGAAGAAATGAACCGACGAAGCATGCTGGCACCAGTTAGATGGAGACACGTGGCCACTGCCCGAGCGTTCATGCTAACACCGAACAGGGAACTCAAAGCGCAACAGAAGAAGGTGAATCGACACAGGTGGAAGAGGAACCAAACAAGCATAGGGATCGAATGGTTAAAGCCATGAACAGAGTAAGTAAAAAAAAAGGAGGATTTTGAGAGGCGTCCGAGCGACCAAGAGAGATAATGAATAGTGAACCCAGAGAGGAGGACTGAACAAAGAGAACATTAAAGCCAAGTAGAGGAGATAGAGGGTCGAGCTGACCACAAGCAACATCGAGCACCAGAGAGCTTGAAGATGCAAGCCTCCCATAGAGGAATATGTCTAGACTGAGCATCACATTGTCTCTTTCCACTGTAGACCAAGGGTCATAGAGATGGTAGGAAGAAAAAGATTATGTGAACTCTAAGTGGCTTGTGGAATCCAAGGACCACCCTACCTAGCAAAATCTACTTTAGGAGAACTAATATTGAGTCCCTGTATTGTAATTTCTCTGCTGTAAGACATAATAAAACAAGGCCACCACTGAAGCTGGATCGGGGACATAGCCCTGGAGAATAGGGTGAACTCCTTATTAAAAACTGTTTGTGTCTTGTGTTGCTTACTATATTTCTTTATTGTCTTTCCACTTATTTTCTGTGTATTGGTAATCTAATTGATCCGTTGTTTCAATAACACAGAACACACACACCAGCACATGAGTTTGTAATACCTTTTGTTTAACAAATCTTCAACTGAGGTCACTCATAGGGTGATTATCAGATCAAGTGGTCAGTACAATCCTGTATTTTCCTTCTTCCCTTGGAATATTAGCACACTTTCAACTTATCCACAACTTTTGTTACATCAACTTGCATACCTAGCAAATAATAAAAATAATTTAAGAAGGAAAACATTTTTTCAATCCCAAAGGCTCATGGAAATTGTCCATTTGGTTTCTCCATTATCAAATTATCTCTCATGGAATATTACTATATCGAAATTTGCTTGTCCTTGAACAATAAGCCTTCCTAGATTGTATAGCTTGACCATTGTGCTCTATTCATATTACTTGGGTTATCACATGATGCATATACCTCATTAAAATTTCTATCATCCTTGTACATCTATTTAAGCTCATTAATCCTTCTTGGAATTCTCACAACAACAATTTGATACTTCTTAAACAGTAAGTTACCTTGTTTGATGTATGATTCATATGTCTATCCACAAAATTAAAACTATCTAGGAATTCAACCCATTTTACATGCCTATGATTTAACGTTGGTTGGTTTTTAATGAACTACAAAGCATGGTTATTATTTCACAAAACAAATTCCTTTGGCATAAGGTACTTTCTCCATTTATTCAAATCATGAACTAAAGCACACAAATTTATTTTATCATAAGAAGAATACCTCTATTTTTCTTCAATTAATTCCTTTCTAAAGTAAATGATTGATAACCCATCCTGACTCAAAATTTCTCCAATGACAACTCCACATGCATCTATTTCGTATTGAAAAAAATTATTGAATTTTGGTAGAGCCAAAAGAGGATATGGTCCATGACCTTTTCCTTCAACAACTTAATCCTTTATCTATTGCTACAGTCCACTTGAATGGCTAATTATTTTCATTGACAGTTTATGCTAGTTTTTTTATGAATTTCTATAGAAACTTCCAAGACCAAGAGAAATCCTAACCTCAAACACATTTCATGGGGTAGTACAATCAATTATTTCTCTGGTTTTTTTAAGGTCCATCTTTAAAATATTTCAAAAAATCAAATACCAACTACCTTTTCATAAGGGTACATTTCTTCAAATTGATAAACAATTTTTCTAGTCACAAGATCTTGAAAACCAATTTCAGATGTCGCATATTCTCTTATTTTGTTTGGATGTAAAATAAAATTTCATTCAATTAATTAGCAAGAATATTGTGTGTAAACTACTTCATGACTTCATGCATTAGTCTGATAAAAGTGTTGGGTGCATTAGTAAGACCAAAGGGCATCACTAAGCACTCATATAGTATATCATTGGTCTTAGAGGATTTTTCCACTTGTTCCCTTCTCTCTTTAGAAGTTTGATCTAACCAATAATTAATGCAATCTTAAAAAAATATACAACACCACTCAAACAATCAATAAATGCATGGAGGAAGAAATATATACCTAATTGTGATTTGTTTATCTCTCAATTGAATGCATAGATTCTTCCATCCACCATCCTTCTCTGGTCTAACGATTTTTTGATAGTGGTAACAGGACCTTCAGCCTTGCAAAAATTAACTCTTGAATTACACATGATCCTATATGAAAATATCCTATGGGTTGGTTTCTTAGTTTCCTTTTCTAAGTTAATTAGTACTCTATTTAACAATAGGGATTATATTGCTTAGTAGCTTCTTCAGTTTCCACTCTATTTACATTCCCTTCTTTATTTTATGCCATGTGTACTTTCCTATGTCATATTAGAGTATTCGCTAGGCATTCGCATGAAGTATGGCCTAACTGTAAACATTTTTAGCATCTAGGTTGGTAGTCTCTCCCTCTACCTCCTCCTTTGGAGAAAAATATTCTTCCTATAAAGTCACCTCCTCTTGGTGGTTGCTAACTTGAAATCCTACCTTATTCTTGAGGTTTAAATATTTCCCTTGTTAGAGATTGTTGTCATTTATATAAAATGATGTAAAAAATATTGCAAAATATCAGTGGAAAAAGAGAAAATTATAGGTATTTTCAGAAATAAGTGTGTATGAAGCATTACCTTTAGTGCCATTTTTGGCACACAATGTCTACTTAAATGCCCATGAAAATTTCTCAAATGGATTGGAATTGAAGATACCTTTCCAATGGTTTATGGCACTTTTTGACTGACTTCCTAGATCAAAATATATTGAAGTTCAAAGGTTCTAGGTTAAAAGTAAAGGTTAGAGGTTGTAGGGCCAAATTTGGAGTTGGTTTCGAATTCTCCAAACTTGGTGGATAGTTATTTCGACAATTGGTGGAAAAATTTGGTGCCCTCGATGGATACTTAAATGGTGCACCTATCTATGGTGGAATTACATGATAGACATCCCCACCAAGCCATTGGATGGTAGATTCTGATGTACCACCCATATTATATCTAATGATCTAGGTAAAATGCATAACCCACCTCCCCCCCCCCTGTCCTTCAAGGGTCATAAAACCACAGGTGGCTTATATGGGTGCACTCAAAGGTTCAAGGATCCAGGTTATAGGGTTCCATGATGGGCCAAATAAAAGACTACCCCATGTTAAACATAACAACCCCCATTTGTTCGAAGAATAGTCAACCCACAATGGATATTATCACATAGGGACCAAGGTGTAAAGTATTTAAGCTTTTTTAATGATAAATAGAGGACCCCCACCCTATGTTAACATTTTAAATATCAGGGGGTTTGGATTTCAATCCTGGTGATCAAACCATTTGATGAGCAATGACAGGTCCATTTCCCCAGTTGAACATGTTTGAGCTTAAGTGGGACATGGTGACACACCGAGGACAACCTGGACTAATGAATAGAGGCCACATGCCGTGATACAATTGGAAAATTGATATGACATGGAAGTTGAGGTGGCATCCTAATAGAATGCATGATGAGAACAAGAAATGATGTGGCACTCTATACATAAGACACATGGCATGTGTTTTAAGTGCCTTTTGCTCGCCATATAGATCGATTCTGGGTGACATGTGGATCACTCTTAGAAGCCATGTGGTAAAAGTGTCTTAAACATTATGCCAATGCATAAAAGAATTTGGCAGTAAATGGACTAGGTCGATGGAGGTTATGGTAGAGTTTTCCACATTCAAAAATTTACCAAAATTGGTGTTTGGTTTAGCCACAACATAGTGGGACTTGTAGTTTCAGATAAATTTAGCTATATTTTATGGTATAATTAGTAGTGATTTCATATTTAACAACAATCCAAAATTGGTATTGTCATTAAAATTCTAGCTAAAACATTATTACTCACCAAACTTGTGGAGAAGAACAATTTAGCTTACAAATTCACTTTAGATTAGCTTGTAAGACTTGAAATTGAGTTACACACATGCAAACAATGTCTAACCTAAATATATTGTGCAATAGGACAACAAGAGAATACTTAAAGGAATCAAAGAAAGGATTTGAAGATATCCAAAAGATAAAACACTAAAAATATCTACTCAAATTATTTATAAGAAAAATTGAATTAGAAAAAAGTTTTTTTTTATTGTTATTGTTGGTGAATGAATAGGAGGATTAGGGATTAGAGAATGTGTTGAAGGTGTTGAATGTATTCAAGTTGATTTGTGGTGATTTCATTAGGTGATATTGTTTTGTTTTATGAAAAGTAGGCTTTCATGATTTGAGTTTGAAAATGATATGAAAGATGAATCAAGAAGGTCCAATAGTTGTCTCTTATATTTCAGGGGTTGATTCTCCTTTTAGTGGTAGCTATTAAATTGGGGAATAAGAGTTTGTTTATGATAATTAAAGTAATAGCTTATAAATTTCATCATAATACAAAAACATTGGTGGTTTTCCCAATCATGTTTTCATCTTATATTTTCTATCCTAGTTTATGAATTGATGTTCATATACTTATTGTTCAAGTATTTTTTTATGATCGTGAAATAACATCTTAAATTATCACAATAATGAATCACCCACCCCCCCCCCCCATTTAGTATTGTCCTATTTTCTAATAATTGGTATTAGGGCCAAGTTACTTTAAGACCATTTTAATAGCTGGAAGAAAGATCAGGGATAACACTAAAGAAAGAAAAATGATACATTAATACAACTCATATGGTCAACTAAACGAACTATGTTTTTTGGAAGGTAAGGATGAAAACTTCTATTCAATATCCTGCTATAAATGCATGGGAAAAACGGAAGAAGAATAAACAGAGCTTCATGGTATGATTACTAGAGATCAAAACATTGAATTTACATCTCATGCCAAGTCTATGAATGGTATACTAATTGGCTTACTTGAATTAGAATTGATCAAGGTCATGGATTTCACTAATGCAAAAGAAATATGGGACAAAATGGGAAGTTGATATGAAGGTGATAGCACAATTTTTGTGACGATAAATCCCCTTTGTGGATAGAAGAGATCTCTCTAAACCAATGAGTTGGTATAGTTGTAGGTTTTAACCCCATACAAAAATTACCTGCATACAAATTCTAAAACACATAAAATAAATAATGTGAGATCATAACACATAAAACACTTATACATAGAGATTTTCCCCTAGATCCCAAAACTGGGACTACCAGCTTAACTTTTTCATTATGTTCCTTTCGATGTTACAATACACATTTATACATGTCGAAGCATCCAATACCATGGACTGAAAACCATCGCGTCCAATACCATGGACCGAAAACCATCGTGTCCAATACCATGGAACGAAACCATGGCGTCCAAAAAGCATGTGCGAAAATCATGCACAAAACCATAGGTGGGTCCGCCCAACCTAACATAGGGTCCAAAACCAAAATTTTCTGAGGCGCTGCCCCGAACCCCATAAAGTGGGGTTATGGGTGCCCTTCAAACCCCCTATTAACTACATGGAAAGAACATAACACAACCCAACATTCTCCCACTTGTTGTTTTCTTTCCACAGGGGGCCACAAGAGAGCTTAGTCATTTTCACGGCCCTGAAATGCTGATTGTCTCTCTACAAGAAGAGAAATTCTCAAAGCTCATAGATTTTGTCAATGCATCCGAAGTATTCTTCAAAGTGTCCACCTTTACTAGCAACACCCTTTTGTCTTCTATCATATCCCCCACAAACTGATACTAAACATCAATGTGCTTTGTCTTTGAATGATATGCAGGGTTCTTTGCCAAGAAAATTGCAATCTGGCTATCATAATCTATCCTTATAGCTTCGTATACTAACCCCATACTTGAACACAATCTCTGCAACCAAACTGCTTCCTTGCTTGCATGAGTGGTTGCCATGTATTCTACCTCAGTAGTTCATAGTGCCACTACAAATTGTTTCTTACTCATCCAATTGACTTCACCTCCAAATAGGTTAAACACATACCCACTTGTAGATCTTCTTGGATCCAGATCCACAGCCCAGTCTACATCAACAAAGCCACGAATATCCAACACTATGTCCAATCCTAGTCTTCCTTGGTAGCATAGACCATAATCACTAGTGCCACACAAGTACCTAAAAACCCACTCCATTGTTGTCCAATGCTCCTGTTAGGTTCCTATACCAATAGGTTTCATCTTTCATGATTGACAGTGGAAGGGCCAAATATGTTCATCATTGCAGGCTGCAAAGGTTCCATATTTTGTGTACATACTAGGACAATTAAAAAATGAAAAGAGGGTATGCCTTAAAAGAATAATCAGAAGGAAAGAAAATAAAATGGTCAAAGGAATAGTGAAAATGAACCCCAAACTAAACACCAGGAAAGTGGCCAGTTAAAATGCCACTACTATCTTTTGCCAGTGTCACAGTCTACAAATACTACTGCTAATCATACTTGATGGATGGCCCAACAGTCTAATCTGGACCATGCGATGTTTAAATTGCTTGTTGCAGAGTAGAGAATGGTTCCTGTCCAAACAGCTCAAGCTTGGCAGATGACTAGCTAGGTAGAGAAATGAAGAAGCCCAACTGCTTAATCTGGGCCCTTGGAAGAAATAAGGGTAGATTTAGATAGGAGGGAAGTCAAAAGAAAAAGAGAACAATCAGGGTCTGCTAATTCAAGTGCACCCACTTCATGTGAAGAAAAAAATGCTAGATTACTAGGTTGGGTAAGTAGTGTAAGGTTGCAGAAGTGAAGGGCCATCACCAGTTGGCTTATCAAGAGCAAGACTCACCCCATTCAGGGTATTGGCACCATGGCAGAGGTTTTAGGACATAACAATGGAAGCATGTCTAATTTCCCCCTTTTTTCCCAAGCATCATTTATTAACATCCCCCAAGGACCTTGGGATCTGCTCAAGTGTCCTGTTCCACTTCATTCCATGACAAAGTACCAGGGCAAACTATGAAGTTCAGTCAAGGGAAAGAAGCCACATTTCTTATGTAAAAATATTTACTCTCAATTACACTCATCTTCTATTCCTAGGTTTTACTTCTTAAAACTTAGCATTTGCCCCTACACACTCACCTCACAATGTCATATTAACAACTAATGTATTATTTAGCTCCCTAAGCATTCCCCTTCCCTAATTCTATAAAGATCTATGTGAAAATCCCAAAAAGTCTATGTAAATACCCTCCCCCTAGCAATATAGCTATATAGTCATGATTTGGGGAATATTAATCCATCAGGGGTTAATATTAACCCTCCACCACCCTAAGCTATGGGTTTTAAATCAAAAAATTTGGTTAAAAAATTAAAAACCCATGGTCTCCACCCTCAAAACCCTTTCATTACCCTTCCGCGCTAATACATTGGTTATAATTTTTTTTAAATAAAACATTTATAAATGGGCGTGAATACATTATACCCGCTACCCTAAGGTAAAACCCACCCCGCGCGCGATTTATTTGATTTATTATTTTAATGGGCGGGTCCCCGCAGCCATAAGCCATTGTGACATCATATACGCCGCCAGCCATTCGATCGCCGGCCCCACAGATCTAACAGTGGGCGGTCGATCTCACCTGCGAACGGGCGGAGGTTTAGCGTCCGGGGGATTGGCAGTTTCATCGCCGTACCCCCGCCATGCGGCAACCGCCCGGGTTGTTCAGAGCCCCCCCCACTCTTACCACTTACCGCCTAAGGGTGCTCTGGGGAAATCGCTTAACGCCTGTCCCCTCTTGCTGACGTCATACCCATGTCAGCATGACGTCAGCACCCTCGTCCACCACCACTGCTCCATGTCACCTCCACGTCATCCATCCGCCCACATGCCCTGTCACCGTGTCACCGCCATGTGGCTACCCACGTCAGCTGCCATGTCAGCCTGTCATACCCAGACCCAACGATGATGTCATGCTGACGTCATCACCGAAAAAGCGCCAAAAGGCCAAATTTGCATAAAACGTCGGGAAATGACCATTTTGTGTCATTTTCACTTGTCATTTTCTGAGCGCTGTGCATGCAGAATACATCGTTTGCGGCCAAAATCGAGAATTTGCTCACCCAAGCTGCTGCCGCCCTCAAAGTCGACTCAAACTACTTGCCATTGTTCCAGCTTGACACCGTCGGCACTAAAAAATCGAGGTATTTGCCGCAGTCGACCTATTTCACCCATGTTTGTGCCATTTTTCTCCTAATTTCCTGTAACAACTCTCTGCAAAGCTCCTCACCGTCGAATTATCCGCTAAACTACCCAAAAAAGGTCCCTACACCATGAAGCTCTGCAAACCCATGCCCTTTGGCGAAATTCACTGTGAAAAAGTAATTTTAAAAGCCTAGCTACCAGTTAAAACTCATATAATTGCACCATGATCCCTTCTATCAGAATTCCCTTGCAAAATCCCAGCCAATTAGCTCAAAACACTCCGGGTTTTTTCACCAGAGTGCCCCACAATTCATCAACTCTGTAAAAAATCTCCTGATACTCTCAGAGTTGCTCACTTTCAAACACAATTTAGAGGGCAGTCCTCAACCTCTGCACTAATTCTAACCTCAAGTAATTATCCAGTAAAGTTCAAACATGGCCACTCCATCTGCTCTAGATGTTGCTCCTGTTAATCCACCCAGTAAGGAGCTTGAAGCTATGCCTCTTGTGGACAGTGATTTCCTCATTGCAGATTTTGTGGCAGAGAGGAACCACCTGCAGACCTTCTACCAGCTGAGGAACAGTCACTTGGACAATAGTGACATGTATGGCATCTGGGAATCAAATCTGCCTATCTATTTCTTTGCTTTTGTTAATGTCTTTCCTGAAGTCATTCACCTTTGTGCAGAAAACTATGACGAAAAACTCAGAGCTGTTAAGTCTCCATCTGGGAACATCCTCTTTTACAATACTCCTGATTCCATCAATCAGATGCTAAATTACAAGCAAACCCAGCTGCTCTACCCTTTTTCGATAAAGTATTTGCTGGGTGAGGGCTCCAAGCTCTCTAGCATTGAGATTGCTGCAGTTGCCAAAACTTTCATGAGAGCAGACTGCCAACCTTCTGGGCCACCTCCTTTCCCATATGCAAATTTCAATGAGGTAGGCAAGCTGCTTGTGGACATGATATCCTCTGTGCTGGGGTTCTCCACAAATGAACATGTTGATGAAACTGTGTTGGCCATGTTATCTTCATATAGCCTTGGGAAGCCCCCTGCTGTAAAATACAATTATGCGAAGTTTATTGCCAACAAGATACATGACCAACTGCTAAGGCTGAACAGGGAAGCAATATTTAAATATTCATCATACATCTATCACCTGTTCATGTACTATCAGACAGATTTCTTCCAGTGCCCCATCAAGAAGCTAGATTCACAGGGTGAGAGGAGGTCTATCATCTTCTGGTCTTCAGTTTTCCATCAAGTCTAGAACTCTCCCTATTCCTACTTTGAATTCATTAACCAATTTGTCTATCCAATTACGTGCCTCTTGAAGAGGACTCCTCCTGCCAGATTGTCAAAAGATATGCAGAAAATCTTACAGCTGTCCAGGAACTACAAAATAGGTGATTGGTATTTATACCAAAATCACACAGTCATCAGGATCTATCGTTGTGCGCTCTGTCCTTACAGGCTCCCAAGGTATGTGCTTATGAGATTGTTTGCCTTGGAGTACTATAGGTAACTCATCAATTCCGAACTTACACACTTCCATAGTGCCAAGAAGAAAGCCAATCTAAAATTCAGAGACCACCTAGGCCCCTTCATCATGAACAAGAAAGATGGTTGGCAAGAAGCTGATCAAATATTGGGGCAACAGCTTAAACTTAAAAGGAGCTTCTGGTGGGTCCCTTATGACCCTGAAGGCTTTATCAGTACTAGAAGAGTCAAGTATAGGCTGCTAGCCTATAAACATTGTCCATATCCACAAATTGAACACTTTGCCAACCAAGATGAATGGCTGCCTGGTACATTAGTAGAAGAATTTAATCAGGAGGAGACAATGGAGCAGACTGTGAAATATTTAGAGAAAACTCTTGACTTGGATTCTTGTTAGCAGGTCATATTCAAGAAACCAGTCCAAGTCGAAGAAGGCACATCCACTATTGCAGCTGCACAGACCACCCAGCAGGCATCTACAACGACAACAACCACAACAAAAGGCAAAGAAGTGATGGATGTACAGCAAGAGACAGAGGGCAGCCCCTGTACAGCAAGCTAAAACACCCCAAATCCCAGTTTTGCAAACACCTCTCAATGAAGGGAGAGGCAAAAAACGAGATAGAGAGGAGGCCACACCTCTAAGCGGATCAACACAGCAACCGGAGGCTGAGAGGCCAAGAATTGACCCTCTGACCGAGGAAGAACACATCAGTGAAAAAACAGCAGAAAGCCAAAGCAAAGAAAGAGAATCCAGCCAGCAGACTGCAACTAGTTCATTCCAGCATGAACAGTGCATGCAGCAAAGTACAGAAGTATCCTCCTCAAGGCAGCAGGGCAAGAAACCAGCTGGAGTCAAAGGGTCATTTATGGAAATCAAGGCCGAAAATGAACTCTTAAGAGTTCAACTATATGATCAATTCTTAAAAACAACACCCTCCAAGAAGCACAGATTGATGGCAGCATATGACATCAAGGAGGATAAGATGATTTTTACTCATCTTAAGCCTAAAATCCCAAACCCCAGATCATTTGCAGACTACACCAAAACAAGTCTAGAGGTCCTCTCCAAGGACATACACCCCATGGATCAAATAGAACTGCACAAACAGATAGGGGAAATGGTCTATGCCACACTTGCAGACAGGGCCATGCTAGCCCATTAGTTAAAAGAATCACTAAGGAATACAAATACACAGCTTGATTTGGAAAGGATGTCTTCCACTACTATGGACAATAGAATAAAAACTTTGGAAGACATAATCATTGATCTAGGACATGATCCTAAAGATCCAAAGGGTATTAAGGCCCTTATGAAGAAAAAGGAGGATGACATTGCTGCACTGAGAAAGCAGGAAAAATTGCCTCCAACCATTCACCCTCAAATAACAGAACTTGCACAAGAGAAGCAAGTTGATGAGACCATGCATCTGCTTCTGAAGATGAATCAAAGAATATTACAGATGGAAGCAGAATTGGAAAAGGCATTGCAGGACAAGCAAGGGGAGTCAACCTCCCAGCCCCCTCAAACTTCTACAACTCTTGGCCCTGTCCCTCCTACACAAGCAGCAGCAGCTCCTCTTGCTATTCCAGCACCTACCATAGCCACATCAGCAACAGAGGCAACAGCAGCAACAACAACAGCTACAGAATCAAGCATGAGCATGGAGGACTTGATGAAAGCTGTCAAGGAACTTGAGGTTCAGGTGACAGAAATCAATGAAGCCAAAGATAGATTGGCCAAGCTAGAGGCCAGCTATGACAGGTCCAAAATGACAGTGGCAGAGAAGCAGAGAGAGATAAAGGCCTTGTAAGCCAAAGTGAAAGCTTTGGAAAAAGAATTGCTTCTAGGCAAAACTCTAGCAGAAATCAAGAAGATAATCAGGGCCAAAATTGGCCAATCAATCCATGACCAATGGAGGTCAATCCAAGCAATACATGAGCAAATTGAACTAATAGGCATAGCTCATGTTGAGATACAAAAGGCCAGAATAGCACTAGGAATCATGCCTGAGCAGGCCACTAAAATGATACATTTTCTCAATACTCACACTAGGGAGGAATTGGTAGCACTAGAAATAAATAGCATAACAGAGACTATCCTGACAGCCAAAAAAGTGTTGACTTTGAGAAATTTCACTCAAACTCTAGAAAGGAAATGTCAGGATATGAAGGCAGAAATAGATGAATTCAGAGCAAAGATGAGAGCATTGCAAGATAAAGGACTGCCCAGCCTAGTGACTGGTACTGGACAACTGCTTTCATATGATCAATACATCACAAGGATCAACAATTATGTTGAGAATTAGATCACAACATTCACCAGCTCCACAGAAGAAGTAGGGCCTCCCTATGAGTAGTCTCTGTATGAAAAATTAGAGAATTTATTTTTTATTGAGCATGAGATAAATCATTTGTTTGAAGTGCCTCCAAATTTTTACAGATATACTGAAGCAGATGAAACACTTGTAAAAATAAGGAGACATCAGCTACTTCCAGCTGATTGGTGGCAGGGAATGCTGGAAGTACTGCCCAGGTGATTCCACTATATTATTTCTTTTTTGTGAAAATTCATATCTCAATCATAGTACAGGTCAGCAGATAATCAAGCACGCAGATATCACAGGAAGCATCCGTACAGTGACTCATCAAAGCACTCAGACAACAGGCTCAATTAACGTAGATTTAAAGACACAGTTACAACCAACTTTTCTGATCCAAAAAGTCAAAAATTGTCTGACAGAAAGATAGCTGCCATCTCAACATTAATTGCTGTAGTTATTTCTTTCATTTACTTTTTGTAAGAGAGTTGGTGGTGTAATTTATTACACAATAACTCACTATTTAGATATTTTGTATCCTATTTTTGTATATATATCCCCTCAAAGAACGTATTGAGGGTAGGTTGTAGTGAAACTCTCTCAAAGGAGCTGTATTGTATATCTCAGACCTTTTTTCTAATACAAATTTCTGGTGGAGTTCCTAGTTCCTATGCTGTTTGAAGGTGGATATGAATGACTGTGTTATGTTGTAGAATTCCTGTGTCATTTGCTGGAACAATAAGTTATTTTGAACCATGTTATTGTCTTTCTGTGTATGCAATAATTTACATATGTTTCATGATCATAGTAAATAGGGAAAAAGAATAGCTTAGGATTTGTTTGAATGCACCCTATGCTCATTCTCTATTTCTAAATATGTTTTCTTCTGGATTGGCCATGGATATGAATTCTTAATTGCTCATGTCTAAACTAATTCTCTCACTGTGAATATTGTTTAAGAATTCTTAACTGCTCTTAAGCAATACTTTCATTTCTCCCCTTGATAGCATAGTGGAAGATTCTCAATTGCCTTTCACTCACTAATCCCATAACTTCATCACCTAATCTTAAAAAAATTGTTCCACAAATGCCTATCTGGCTTTGCCGCAATACTCTGTCTTCATAAACATATCTCAGCAGCACACTGCCCTGAACTCCATTACCCAATGGCCCAAAGTATTTTGTAATTTATGCCTCAGCTCTATTTGAATTCACCAACCAACCAAATTTAAAACAAAATCAGTACACCATAACTAGCCTAAAATCACCCACCAACAAAGCTAAATTATAAAGAGAGAGCCCTCTCTGGTTGCGAGTAGGCTAGGACCTATAGCCAAAAGATTGGTTAGTGGTTACCTCAGTCGTATTCCCTTTAGGAAGCGGGGAACAATGTGAGTGATAACATCATTGGTGACTCCACTGGGGACTTTCAAATTGCCACCTGAAAGGAAACAAGATTCCTCCTTTTTCAGAAAAGCCTTCTGGAAAGTACCTCTAAAACTGTGACTATAAGTTTCTCATAAGACATTAAGCAAATAAAATCAGAAGCTGGCTCCAAAGAAGAAAACTCATTACACTAGGTCAAACCCTGACCCTAATCCCCCAACTCTCTTTGAAAACTGCAATTTAATTCCCAAGATCTTGAAGAAGCAAGAGCAGCTAGGAGAGCTCTCAGATTCAGGTGCTGAACCAATCCAGCTGAGCTATATTCCTACTCCTGCCAAAGCATCAGTTTATCCTCACATAACCCCCACTTATCCTGGTTCTTCATCCACTTCCCAAGGTAGCTTCCCCACTCCATCCCCAACATACCTTACTCCTATCATTCATGTTGTTCCAACTGTTCCACTTCTTCTTGTTGTCCCTTTTATCCCTGCAAATATGGCTAACAGATATGACCCTTTAAACCTACCTGGTAATCCAGGGGCTATGCCCCAAGATTATCAAAGAAATATCACTTACTTTGATGGTACTGGCTCTTATACAGCCCAACCACACACCAAGAGAATGTAGGACCACTTTGAGAACTATGAAATAGATGATGGAGATGTAAGAATGAAAATTTTTGTACAAAGTTTAATAGGGGTTGTAAGGACCTGGTTTAGGTCCTTAGCTGGACAGTCCATACTCAATCCTGATGCTTTATACCTAAGCTTCTTAAACAGATGGGAAAAGAAGAAAGACCCTCTACACATACTAACAGAGTATGATAATTTGAAAAGGGGTCCACAAGAGACAGCTCAAGATTACTGTGGTAGGTTCAACAATGTATACAACGCCATTGTTGAAAATAATACTGAGAGGGGGGGTGAATCAGTATTATCTAGTTATTTTAACAAATCTTCCTTATTTACACTTTGAATTATTTTTGCATATCAGTACCATAAATAATGAGCAAGAAAAACAGACAGTCACACATCAAAAGAAACACCAGATATAGAGGTGGAAAACCAAATGTGGGGTGAAAACCACCTGCTGCAATATGTCTCTATTTCTTCTTTCAAATTAGAAAACTCCTTTTACAATGGTCTTGTACTGGTGCAGTCCTTTACCCAGTACGTAGGCTACAACCTGCAGAGAGCTACAACTCTCTCTCGTTTTCCAGTCTCTCCTGGATGGGAGCTACAACCCCGTACTTCTTTTCTTTCAAGGACCACTTTTCATAAATTTTCAAACTGGATCCACAAACATCAAATGATCATCAAGTACCAGTAAGTCACCCAGATAACCAGATCCAAAATAACAGTAAACTAAACCTAGAACACCTTATCAACAAAACAAATTAGTCAACAAAAGATCTTAAGACAGATACGCAATTTCCTTTTCTCTGGCCTGCGTCGCTACGCACTTCACTTTCTGTGGCATCGTGCACCTCTGCAGGTTCACCTTCTGTGGCGCCTCCACACTACGCCTTCGGTGGCGCCTCTGTGGCGTCTCCTGTGATGCCTCCACACTGCGCCTTCTGTGGCGCCTCTGTGGCACTCCACACTGCGCCTTCTGTGGCACCTCTGTGGCGTCTCCGCACTGTGCCTTCTGTGGCGCCTCTGTGGCGTCTCCACACTGCGCCTTCTATGGCGCCTCTGTGGCGTCTCCGCAATGTGCCTTCTGTGGCGCCTTCGCATTGCACCTTCTGTGGTGCCTCTGTGGCGTCTCTGCACTGCGCCTTCTGTGGTGCCTCTCTGGCGTCTCTGCACTGCGTCTTGTGTGGCGTCTCTGTGGCGTCTCTGAACTGCGCCTTCTGTGGCGCCTCTGTGGCGTCTCCGCATTGCGCCTTCTGTGGCGCCTTCGCACTGCACCTTCTATGGTGCCTCTGTGGTGTCTCCGCACTTCTCCTTCTGTGGCGCCTCTATGGTGTCTCTGCACTTCCGCAGCTGCAGCGCTCGAGAGATCACCCTTCACAGATTCGCTTTTCACTTCACTTTCATATAGATTGATCTTTTGTACATCCTCCATAATGCCAACAATGCATTATATGCTCCCCCTGAACCTGTGCCGCAACCCAGCACATGTACGAATATACCCCAGATGAATCATGCGTACAACCAACAATCAGAAGAGTCTCAACAATAAGATGATGCATCAACAACCCCCAGCTTTTTCCTGAGGTATTCAAAAGTCTCCCTGG
>APFE030564563.1:20192-41986 GCA_000404065.3 Pinus taeda | reverse complement strand
GGGAAAGCATCTCGCTAAAAACCACAACTATCTGTATATTAATGATTGAGTCATGTAACATTACACAGCATAATACTTCTCACAAGTATCTCCACCTTTGTTACACACAATACAGCTCAGATCTGATCTCCACTCTTCCACTGCTTGCTTGCCTCCACTGCTCAATACCTGCTCAAGAACTGATGAGAATGGCTCACCAAACTCGTTTTTTTCACCTGCAAAATAGTCACTCACGCTTTGTGGACGTGAGCATAAGCTAAAATGTGGGCAAATACGTGGGCAAACTCATTGGCATACTCAATCCCTTGATTGTGCAAGATCTTGTGCACAACTATAGTCACAACTGATAGCAATCTGATTCTCTAACACCTGTCCCTGCTGAACTGAACATGCACTGACATGCAACTGAGTTAACTGATGTATTCATTATTTGTATTATGAGTTAATAACTTGTGAATTAATTAATAACTAATTCACCCAACTCATCTCTAGTCTATTTGCCAGTTAGACTAAATACAACCAGTTTAACAAAGCTAAACTGAACACAACTCAATCAACTCCACCAAACTCAACTGATTGAGTTCTAACTGAAGTCATGCATGCAACAACTCAACTGACTCATAAGAAAAGTGTATTTCCTTCTGACAGCTGCATGTGCCACCTTTGTAGCTCAAACTGAAGTGCTCCAAGAGAATAAGATTAACTTTATAGTCCAAATATTATTGTGAGATAATAATATTTGACTTTTCTATTTTTGACAGCCAGTCAAAAAATAGACTTGATCACTCACACTGTGATCACTCACACTTTCATCAAAAATAGAAGTCCATCTATTTTTCCAACTTGATCAATCATCCATAAACAGCAACCTGCAATCCATAGACATGATCCATATGTCTAAAAATAGACATAGTCTAAGAATAGACTTGCGCCAAAAATAGCCTGCGGGCCCACTTAGTGAAGGCGACTCTTTTCACTAAGCTCCATCATCTTGTTGCAATCTCAACACATCCTACCTTGGAGATTTCACCTCTTATCCCTTGAGCTCATCCTCCCATCAAGAGTGGATCTCAAGCCTATATTGCTAAATGGATAAGAATTCCTAAACCACCATCCTCTCCTATATATTTATTGCCATCCACAAGCTATAGGTGGGATTTTGGAGACTAATCATACCCTTATGTTGTTGCTTCGATCATAAGAGAGTTATCATTCCCATGCAATAGGGTGACCTTGAGGTGTACGTCATGGCAAGGAAGGACAATTTAACTTGGGAGATCTCTACAAGATCAACTTCCATTTTTTGTTGTAAACTCTCCCCCTTTCATATTAATACAAAGAGTATATCATTTTCCTATATGTGTTATGTTATGTTTACATTCATATATTTAAATGCTATGTTGATCCATTGAATGAAGTGATTGGATAATGCTACATAGATGTCATAGATATTTGGATTGTGTTGCTTGTTTGTGCAGGTTCTAATTATAGCGATCAAAGCTATGGTTGGAACTTACAAGCCAAGAGGAGAGAAGAGCCTGCGACGAATCACAAGTAAGCATATTTCCATTCTCGAACTCCTCTAAGGAAAAATTTATAGTCTTTGATTTCTATATTTCTAGACCAGGCCACTAGGTCTAGGGAAGATAATTATGTTCGTAGTTATAGATCCTGTATAACATGGGGCACCATCCCCTCACTACAATATGTATCTGCAAGAAAAGTATCTCATTTTTCATAGGAAAACACTAATAACTGGAAAACCTTACGAGCTAACTTCTCTAATTACCTTCTTGGAGGCTTACCATGAGACCAAAAATGAATAAAAGAACCTCAAATCAATAATTTTCAACCTGTACGGGAGGGAGAAATTACAAGAAGTTCATTTATTAGAATGATTCATATCACTGATTGCTAGAAAAAATTCAGATCTCACCTTTCTCAAATGTTGCAGAGACGTCATAGTTATACCTTCATTTTCCTGCATCAACACAACATAAAAAACTCCAAGAATGATCACATTTTCGTTAGAGCCAACTAGTCTCTCCTCAGGTCATAAATCAGTAAAATTCGTGCTAACCTAAACCTTTTAAACAAGAAAGCTTTAGACCTGCATTTGATTTTATCTAACCATATTGATTCAGCACTTTGGTCTAGAATAGACGCCTGCTCAACCTTAAAATCCCTCAAAATCGAAGAACTAAGGAGACTCAAACAAGCTCTTAAATTTGATAAACTGTATAAGAAGTTTATCGCACATCACGACTCTCTGTCAACATCCAGCACCAGTATAAAAATTACACAGATCACCTTTCTAAAAACGCTTATTTCGGATGATACTAAGCTTGTTGACGCAAAGGGAGAAAAGGAAATAACGAATGTTGTTCCTCAAACTATAACTAAGTTTGAAATAGCCTCAGAATCCTTAAGGCAAACTCCAGTTGGGCACGTGGTTATGGATGAGGCTACACATAATAGATCAATTCTTGCCTCGGACAACGGATCTTGGGTAAGGGTGACCACATCTATGTCTTTAGAATCCATGAAACGGTTTAGCTACGTAGTTAAGAACATTAATAGGTAGGAACTTAGAAAGAAATTATCTGATTCGGACAGTGGATTCTTGGGAATTGAAACGGCTTCGAACAACAGAAGAAAACAAATAAGGCTTCAATGTCTGATGCGGTAATATTAAAAGATTTGGAAACAACTCCATCAAATATATCCGTCAACAAATTCGTTAATGAGATCACGATAGACATGACTTTACCCCAAGCTGAATCCACAAAATCGAGACCATAAACGATGGCTTTGAGATTGAAAAGGATACATCATCTTCGGATACAAAGAAAGTGAACAAACCTATCGTAAATCTATCCAGCACCTAAATTGACCAGGTCACTTTAGGTCTACTTGAAAGAGGCTTAAAGTTTGTCATTTCTCCTCGAAGATATTCTGTGCAACATTGAGTATGAGATCAAAGATTTGTCGGACAACATTAAAGAAATTGTTAGGCAGGATTTCTCCATCATCCTCAGGAAATCCAAACCAGCCAAAAGCCCCTAAACCAAAACACTAATATTGTGGTCTTAAAAGATGACAAAGATGGTGTGACTGTTATAATGGACACAGATGATTACAATGGAAAGATTCTTGACCACCTGACCAATAGCGGCTCTTACATAAAATTAAAAAAGAATCCCATAAAAAAGATCACCAAGGTAGTCAATAACTTAATAAAATCAAGTAAGGAACATAACATCAAGAATCTTATTGAAACCAATCCCTACACCCCTAGGATTTATGGAGCCCCTAAAATTCACAAAGAAGGTATCCCCATAAGACCCATTGTCAACACCATTGGAGGTCCCACTTACCATCTAGCGAAATATATTGCTAAATAACTTAAACCATTGGTGGGGAACACTAGTTCCTTTGTCAAAGATTCTAATCACTTCATCAATGAGATCAAGCAGATAAAACTAGACTAGGATGATATCTTGGTGAGCTTTGATGTGAAATCACTTTACACAAACATTCCCATAGATGAAGCCATGGGGGTAATCCATAGAGTCATTGACTCAGACACAGCTAAATTGGTAGAAGTTTGCCTAAGATCAACCTTTTTCAATTATAGAGATGATATCTATGAACAGACATGCGGTGTAGCGATGGGATCACCTTTGTCTCCCATCATTGCCAATATGTTTATGGAACATTTCGAAAATAAAGCCATTGAGTCTTATCCATTAAAACCTAAGCTTTGGAAAAGATTTGTCGATGACACTGACATTATTTGGCCTCATGGAAAAGAGAAATTGGACAATTTCCTTAAGCACCTTAACAATCAATCTAATCCTATCAAATTTACTATGGAAGTGGAAGAGAATGGTAGCCTACCCTTTCTTGACATCCCAATCAAGAGGAACCAGGATGGCTCAATATCTCACCAGGTCTATCGTAAGAAAACCCACACAGAGCATTATCTTCATGCCAACTCACACCATCATCCTGCACAAAAATTGGGGGTTCTTAACACTCTTGCTACGAGGGCAGTTCGTATTTCAGACCATGACCATTTTGAACAAGAGAAGAACCATCTTTTGGAAGTTTTTGAAAAGAATGGATATAGAAGACACCAAGAAATCAAAGCTTTCAAGAAAGCTGAGAATCCTAAAAATAAGCAGCCTATGGATGAGTATGCTAGTAAGGTCCATCTCCCATACATATTAGGCACCACTGATAAAATCTCTTATATATTAAAAAATAACAATATAAAAACCACCTTTAAACCTATGAGCACCATTAGCAGATGCCTGAAATTCATAAAAGATCCCATTGATCCAAAATGCCACAAGGGGGTTTATCTGGTTCCTTTCTATTGTGGCAAAACCTACATTGGCGAGACTAGTCAATCTATCTTAACTAGAATTCAAGAACATGTAGCTGACATTAAACATAATCGTTCCAAAACCTCAGCTTTGGTTGAGCACTCAAGTAAAACCAATCATCATATCTGTATTGAAAACTCTTGTGTTGTGGTCAAAATTGATCATTATCACCATAGGAAATTCAGAGAAGCCATCGAAATAGGTAAACACCCTGATAACCTTAACCGCGATGATGGTTGGAAGATTAGTGATAATTGGATTCCTATTTTAACATATGATTCTACCTTTTCATAGATAAATCCCTACCCTCTCTTCGCTCTACTTGGCCTCCATGGTCTTCCTTGTCAGCACACTGACCCTAGAATCATTATAACATCTTAGTAAAATAATCAAGTATATAATAATCAAGAATAAATAAATGAATTTCATAATTTCCATTTCTAATAAAAAAATAAAAATAATAATAACCTTTATAATGAATTTAATAACTCGATGTTTTTTAATTATAAATTGATTTATCATAATTCATAATAACACATTAAAGTAGTTTTAAACAAATTAAACAAGTAATAATTTTATTCATTAAAATCTTTTAGTTCATTCTAGAAATTAATTAATAATATAAAAAGTAGGTCATTATATCATTATTAGTTACTAGTTATTAATCATTATAAATTTTTCTTTTAATCATTTAAGTATACTATAAATAAAAATGAAAAATATCACTCATACAATTTATAACCTTATTATAAGGCCCATCAGTATACTCATCTTGATCATATAATTAATAAGATTAATCAATTCTACAAAAAATTTAGTGAGTTTATTTATTAATATTTACTTTCTATTATTAATGTAACCATAGTACATTTCTCAATTTTTTTTAATAATTAGTAGACTAGCCATTGAATTAATAATTAATAAACTTTAACTAAAATAATTATTAATGGATCTAACAATAATAAAATTAGAATATAAATTATAAATTATAACTAAACTGTATTATAACATTATCATACCTGTCAACGATCATTCATTCCCATTCCCACACTAGCCCTATTTATTACCCTAGTGGGTTCTGACTTATTCTCTCATGGATCTAATCCTAATGATGAACCACGAAGGTTGGTTCGAAACATCAATTACAACAAATATGATTGCGATGACTCCGAAAGATAACACCACAAATGTTAATCCACTACTGGGATCCAGAATCAGATGCTTTTTTATTGACCATATGCCTATGAGGATCAAAAGCGAGGATATATGTTTCATCACAGGTATTTCACAGAGAGGAGAGAGGGTCAACTCAATAGGAAGAAGTAGAGGTTAGTGTGGAAGACTACAGATGCATCGACTGTCCAGGAAACACTGAGAAGATTGGAACCTAGATTCCAATCAAACATGTAGAGAGTCTAGCCCTAAGAATCCTTCTTTTTAGCATTTCCAGAGTAAATGGTTCAACTTCTCTACATCAGGCCTCTCGTGTTTCAATGAGTCTTGCAGTGGAGTGCCTCATGATAGTTTTTGATTGGTGCACATCCCTCTTAGTCAATATGAAAAAACAACTTACCTCCATCCCAAAGGGTCAGAAAAAGAAATTTGGATATGGAACCATCTTATGTTCCTTCTTCTTTGAGAGAGTACCAGGGTTTTGACCCAAGGTATTATCCACTATCAACAGCCCAAGGGATCCACAAATGGGCATATGGATTGATCTAATGAAGATACTAGGGGGCAATGAGGTCCCTAAAAACACTTTTGATGATGAGTTCTTCCTCTAGTGGGAAAAACAATTCATAGAGGTTGAGGAATAACCCTATGATGGCATGGACTTCAGAGGAGATCTAGATATGGTGTTGCCACTGGATGCAGCGTGGAGAGCCATAGGTATAAATGTTTTTAATCTTTTTGATTTTAGGACTTTTTAGATTTTAAATATAAATGAACTGAAAATATTTTTGATGAGACAAATACTTAAAAAAGTATGGATCATGACACACATGTTGGACCAGTAAGACATGAGAGTCTACCTCGACACAAGTGTAACAAAAGAGATGTAGAAGGAGCCGCAACAGAGATTGAGAGGACCCTCCATGTTGTTTAGAGAAACTTGGAGAGGTTGACTCACCAGGTACTTATGGTGGCTATAGAAGACCTTCTAGAGGAGATGCAAAGATGCGTGGTAGGAGTGCCATGCGACTGGGCGCTATTATTCCAATAGGTGGAAAATGCCATCATTTTCTTCCATGCTGCTCACCCTGAGCAGGACCCCTAGATGGATGACCAAATCTTTTTTTGTTAGACATGATTATGGGCATGAGCCCTAATTTTGTGGGACATTTTTGTCCCAATTTTGTATATTATTTTAAACATAAAAATCTATCTATGTACAGACGATTTATTGTGATGATCATATATATACAGATGATACATTGATTATTTTCTTATTTTTTAAAGTGAAGAATGATTTATGTGTCAATGTAATTCTTGATTAGCGATAGAATGTGCAAATGAATTGTCTAATCATGGAATATGAATAAATGTGATATAAGCAAATGATGTCTGTAATAAACAAACTCTCAAAAATTGGCGATATAAATAAGGATCTCTCATACGATAGATGTTATTTAATTGAGATACCATTGTGAATCCAAGTAAACTACTAATGAATCAATACCAAGAGATATTGCCTCAGATAGTAAATTAATGACAACAGTATATTCGGCGACATTATTTGAAGCGGGATCAATACATATGCCTCTTGAAGCCAACAACCGACCAGATGGATAATAAATCACCCAAGCCATGGAAGTGTAAGATTCCAAGTTTTTCTACTAGCACCATTGGCGAATCCTAGATATATCAAATCATCCATCAAAACTTGCCAAAGAAGATAAAAAAATATCGAAATCAACATGAAACCGATAGATAGATATGCACAATTATACAATATTTACAACCAAGCAAATGCTAGGCCAAAGCCTAAGAAAAATACCTTTTAAGATAGAGCCCATTTCTAGGCTCCGCCAACTTGTTTCCCTCAAAATCAATCAACTCATAAGCTCCCTTTTTCAAAACCTTTTTGACAATGAAAGGACCATACCACATAGATTTAAACTTGCCTTCCCCCAAGGTATCTTTGTCTTGGTCATAGACCAAGACAAGGTCGCCTTCAGATAAAACTCTAGGATAGACAACCTTATCATATTGAGTTTTCACTCTCTTTTTATGAGCCTCATTGATTATGGCTACATCTCGACGCTGATCATCGAGATGTTCCAAATGAACATGGCATTCTTTGATACTAGAAGTATCTGGAATAAGTTCAACAACTAAGGGAAGGAATTTCACATTCCATAGGAAAAGTTGTTTCCAACCCATAAACTAGTTGAAAAGGAGTAAAACCAATGGCAATATTGACTGACATTCGGTATGCCTAAAGTATCAGACATAACATAATGTGCCAATTAGATCAAGCTTTATTAATTGTCCTTTTTAGGATGATTTTTAGGGATTTATTCATGGCTTCAACCTACCCATTGGCTTGAGGGTGATACAGAGATGAATGCTCCTACGTAAAACCAAACTTAAGAGCCAATTCAAACATCATCTGATTTTTCAAATGACTGCCATGGTCAGTGACAATCTCTTTAGGAATACCAAATCGGGAGATGACTTGATTAAAGGGAAACAACGCTCTTGTTTCACAATCATTCTTGAAAGTAGGCATAGCCTCGACCCACTTAGTAAAGTAGTCTACAACTATGATGATATACTTGTGATTTCTTGCTGAAGTCAGATTGAAAGTAGTAAAATCAATACCCCACTTCGTAAAAGGACCAACAATGATCATAGGGAAAAGCGGAGTTGGATGCACGCACATCTTCTGAGTATAAACTTGACAAGGGTGGCATCCCTTGACTACTTCAATACAATCCTTGAAGATTGAAGGCCAAAAGTAGCCTACACACAAATTGTTTTGGGCTATTGCAAGCCCAGATAGATGACCACCACAAGCTCCACTGTGGAAATCATTAAGCATAGACTCAACTTCTTCTAAGGTTAAACAACATCTAAGGATTGAATCAACCCCACGATCATATAAAGTGTCACCTATAATAATATAGCTTTTAGCAATGTGACATAATTTTCTAAGTTCATCCTTCAAAAAATTGAGCGGAAACTTCGAAGCCTAGAGATATATAATAATATCTCCATACCAAGGATCTTGCAAAGAAATAAGAAAAATATGTTCATCAAGAGAAGATTCCTCATAAACTATTTCTTCCTCGCACGACAAATCTTAGATCAATTCTACAAATACTAAGGATTTCTTAGACTTAGCCAACATGAATTCATGATCAAATTCTTGTAAAATGACAATACATCTATTGTATTTCCCCCCAATCATTCGCTTACTGAGAAAAAATTCAAATGGATTGACAATTGTTAAGATGAAAGTTTTTCGAAGCAGAATATAATGTCTAAGTCACTGGACAGCATGGACCAGAACCATACCAATAGTTGATTTTGCTGCAACGAGTTATAAAAGGAAGTCTCTCCTATAATCAGGTGGACTCAACGAGGGAGCAAAGCTTAATGCTTTTTGAAAAGAATCAAATGAGCATTTCACAAAATCATCCCATAGAAATGAGACCCCTATTTTAGAAATCTCATAAATCCTTTAGTAATCTCGGCGTAATTAACTATAAATCTCCTTAAGGAATTGTCTTTTCCTTGAAGACTCTGAAGCTGACGAATAGAGGATGGGGAAGGCAACTGAAGTATTGCCTAAACCTTGAAGGGAACTACACAAATCCCTTTAGTAGACATGATGAATCCCAACAACTGACCAGATGTGACGACGAAAGCACACTTATTTGGATTCAACCGGATTTTATAAAAATGTCATCGTTCAAAAATCAATCAAAGATGTTTAGGATGATCTATTCTCTTTCAAGAACGAGCAGCTAAATCATCCAAGTAAGCTTCAATAACATGTTTGATATCATGAAAAGAATATGAGATGGTTGGCTGAAATGTAGCTCTAGCTTTTTTAAGGCCAAAAGGAATATTTTTATATGCAAATGTACCCTAGGGGAAAGTAAAAGTTGTCTTATGTTGATCTTCTAGATGAATAATGATTTGATTATAACTAGAAAAGATGTCCATAAACGAGAAAATTTCATTACCCACACATTCATCGATAATCTAATCAATAAAGGGTGTGGGGTAATTATCCTTAGGACAAACCTTATTTAAGTCCCTAAATTCAATGCATACATGGATCGTTCCTTTCTTCTTATCTACTAGGACTAGATTTGAGACCCACTCAGTTAAAGGAACGAGGTATATGAAACCTGCCTTAAGCAACTTTTCAATCTTAACTTTGATAGTCGTTGCTTTTCTAGGGTACACTGGTTGAAGATTCTAGCGAATAGGTTTTGCATTTTCATATGTCTTGATATCATGTTGGACTATAGATGGATCTATCCCAGACATTTCCTCATAAGACCAAGCAAACACGTCTCGAAACTCTTTAAAGAGATAGAAATAAGTTTGAATTTCTTCAAGGGAACAATCAACTCCAATGAAGGAATTTTCGATAACATTTGGATTCCTAGAGATGTTCACTGGAAAAATTTGTGAAATGACAGACATGTTACCCTTGACCGAAAATTGTGCTGGAGCCAAATAATTTAAAGCTGCGTGAACATCACTAGTAGATGAAGGACTGGACAAGCTTGATTCTACCTCTCGAAAATCAAGGAGGAAATATGACCGATGATGAAAATCATCCCACATTCTCTCAATACCCATCATTACTTCTAGAATTGCCTCTTCAAATGGAAAAATAGTATCTAAGCAATCCACAACAGAAGTTAAATCTAGAGTCCAGTCCGGAGCCACATCCCCATCCCTATCCAGCTCCTCTAGTGAAAAAGGAGTAAGATCGGAGTCTGCAGTGTTAACAATACACTGATAAGCAATTTTAGCTACATACATAGGAAATGCCATTCCACCCACCTACCCCTCTTCTAATGTGGTGGTAGAAGAGGGTGAGGGCCAAGGATCCGAAAAATAACTAGTTCTAAAGAACTCTCTTCAAGAAGGTTCCTTGGAGGATGAGATAGCATTAATTCTAGCGATAGGAGTGGGAAAACCAAAGGTACCCATTAAGGAAGAGTACATTCCAACTCCTAGATTCTCTATAGGCTACTTCAAATTGTTCACTAACGGAACAATAGATTCAAAATATGCATTGGATTCACGTAGAGAATAATCCATCTGATAAACCATTACAATTCTCGCTTCATGAGGAAAACAGAGGATGTAGAATAACAATGATACAATAACATCCATCTCATAAATCCAATTTCTACCTAAAAGGATATTGTAATCCAAATTTGCATCAACTATTTCTACTTCCATATTTACAACCTTACCCCAAACACAGACAGGAAAGGCTGGAATAATCCCACGTGGTCTATGAGAATGACCATCAAATGTTGTTAATAGAGTAGGTGAAGGAATGGCCTAAGATGATCCAATAGCCATCCAACATGATATAGACATTACACATGTGGAAGCTCCCTCATCAACTGTGGTTCGAAAGATATTGGTCTTTCGATATGTATACTTGATTTGAAAATCCATATGATGTGGGAGTGTCTTATTGATGCCCAACATGTCGAACGTAAGAACAAGAGAATTTTTTGGATCAACTTCTCCGATCACAGTGAGTAATGCACTCCTTTGTGTTGGGAACAACTAGAGTACCTCTAACACCAACATGGCACAAGGACTTTGAGCCAGATATTCTACAATAAATTAGTTCTGAGTTGCCTTAGCATTGGTGTTAATTCCCAAATGTTTTGTCGAACCTTTTTGCATTTGAGGTATAGAATCAACCATGGGCCTCTCAATATGGAGTGGCTCTGAAACATCAGGAGTAGTCTTAGACTTAGATGATTCTGATTCACCATAATCACATGATCATGTAGCAATGTCAATATTTGAACTCATCATATAAGCATTTAATATATTTTCCCCTTCCTGATTTCCCCTAGCAGGGGTACCAGTACTAGAATTCGCGCCAAAAAACAACTACTGCCATTGGGGAAAAGGGTTAGTTAGCTCAACCTAGGAGCTAGAAGACCCTTGCTACACCAACAAGTGTTGAGCATCATGAATCTTTGGGAAAATATGAGTCAAATGGTCATCATTGCATAACTTGCATGGAAACTTTAATTTCTTCTTAGACTGTTTTTCACCCCCTCCAACGTCATTGTCGAGCTTATTTGCCTTACCCTTCCCATCCTGATTCTTTTTCCTACCATGTCCTTTCTTATTCCCATCGGATTTTTGGTTTCCTTTGGGGTTATAAGTTTGAACGACATTTATAGATGAAGATTGAGAAGGAATGGGCACTGATGGCGATGCCTACAGAGAAGAAGCAGTTTGTAAAGGCAAATGTTGCAATTGATTTAGCAGGTTAGTTGTGCTATGATCAATCGATTTGACTAGCCCATTAACATGGGGACTTGGATTTATCTTGAATAGATCCACCTTAGATCTAGGGGCATTAGGAAAAAAAATTTGAAGAACCCTAGATTGAGAATATATGAGTTCTAGTTGCGGGGCTCTAAAAATAGCTTGTTCTTCGGTGAATACACCAGAGAGTGATACATCCTTAGAAATTTTAGGCTACAAATATTTTAGAAACCATTCAAGAAGGAATTCTTGGGAAATATCGTCTTTAATGAGCCTCTTCCTTCTCCTCCATTCCTGGATATGATAAAAAATGTGGGTTGCCTGCTCTTGTTGGAAATTAGCTAAGAGCTCAATTCCAACATCGTAACGAACAAACAACTGAAAATGATTTTAAAATATGGTAGTCAAGTAACCAAACGAAGCGAAGGTGCCCCCTGGGATTTCAACGCACCATTTAGCCACATTCTGGGTTAGGGTGCATTGAAATAATCTCAACCTGATTGAATCATCTATCAGGGAGTTTGACGAACACCACAAGTGGAAAGTGGTTATATAGTCGCCCGGATCGTCACCAGTCTTCCCTTCAAATTTGGTTATGTGCGATGGAATTTCAATTGGAACCAGAGGCCGGGCCAAGTTGTGTTAGATAGGATCATTAGCCAATTTTGATAAATCTGGAAAGTTTAAAGTTTCCAGGAAAGGTAAGCAAGGAGGACCTTGAGGATTCCACCCGGTTTAAGCAAAATTTCCAACATTATGAAAAGAATACCCTGGATTTGTGAAGCACCAGGTTTCCTGAAGTAATTCATATAAAAACCTGAACCATAAGGAAAACCTTATGGCCCAGAAAAAATCAAAGATTGTCCAACTCCTGTCGAAAAATTTTCATATCGATTGAAATTGCACCCTAGAGAGGTGTTGAATGGAGGAGAAAGCCCTTGGTAAAGGGTCCATGCATTAGCATAGGGAGAAAAATTCTAGAATGAACTCGCAGAGGAATACATCATATTTCCCTGTTGGCCAAAAGAGAATTGATTCCCAACTCCAAGTCCGCTAATAGTAGGGTTAGTCCATCCTTGGAAAGGATTGTAACATTTCTTGTAGAGGGAAAAGGTATTGATCCTAAAGATGGGTTAGAATGTGGTATATGACAACTCCCAAAAGGGACCCTGAGGGAAACCCTGAAAAGAAGCTAACCAACTTTCCATGGAAGTCATAGACATGGAAGAAACTAATGGAAAACTTAATGGAACCAAAGGAATTGCACTAGTATGCATTCAGAAGGGAAAAGAACTAGTGCCAGAGGAAAAAACTTGGGTGACCCCACTCGAAGATGGAATGGAGGTAGAGAAAAAAATTGCATTGCTAGGAGTGATTGAAGGTATAGAAATTATACCTCCTCCTTGTACTGATAAATGAGTTTGTACACTAGTAGCACTCATAGTTGAAGCCATGCTCCTAGCAGTGGCCATCGATGGAAAATATCGAAATAGACTAGAGCTCGAAGTATTTTGAGTTAGAGTCCCGATGTTGGGACACTAACTTGTCATTATTATTATCATTTTCTAACATCTATTTCATCCATTTCTACCATTGTTTATCACATCATTTATCATAAATTATCATATAATTCCATTTTATAATTATTTATGCTCTCATGGATAAATATTATTTCTTCTCCTTTATTTTTAATAAGTTGATGATTATTATGCATGATTTTACCAATGATGGTCTATTAATGAATTTGTTGTAATATCATTCACAATTTTAGCCTCCAAGACCTTTTCCAGATTGCAAATATGATTTCCGTCTCATAATCAAATATCCCAACTCAGAAATTCATTGGAATAAGAAGCAACAATTTTTCATTGGACGATTCAAACAAATTTAGGAGAATATTGAAAATCTGAGGCATGGGTTTTGTGCAGAATGGACCAAATTAGTTTTTTGATGACAAATTTTCCAAAATTCGGTTTGGATTGAGAGAAATGAAAGGTTCTTCAAACGTGATTTTCTCAGATTTGTTATTGCGACCATTTTCCAAATTCTTCCAATTGCAATAACAAATTCGACCTGTTCCTGTTGAATGTTGATGGAAAGATCTTTCAGATCTGATCTTGTTTATTAAGATTATGTAATCAATCCAAAATTTTAATGAAAATCATTTTGTAATCAACTTTGTTGTAACTTGCCTTTGCTCTTTGTGTATTTAAATGAAAACAGAGATCAAAGAGAAGAGAATAATTGAGGGGGATAATTGGGAGATAATGAGGAAAGACGAGATGGACAATTATTAGATAGGATGTAGAAGAAGAGATAAGAGATGAGAGATGGGAGATGAACAATTGTTGAATTTGATGAAGAGCTAAAAGCTTCATTATGTTGTAACTATTTCTCTCATATATTTTAACGAAGGAAGTTATCCCTTGAGTCCTACATCTATTATTTGTAATCTTATCTGAGCTATTTCTCAAGGCAGAACTGAGTCTTGGGAAGTTGGGCCCACTACCTTGGATGAGGTGATGCCTTGAACATGTAAATCACTGTAGTTATGTGTTTGTTTATTAGAATTTCAATTGTCATTCCTTGAAGTAAGCTTCCTTTCTTTTAAGTAATTTGTTGTTTGCTACATTTTCAAGATTTGTCATTTCATCCAATTTCTAGATTTCATTTAATTTATTGTTGTATATTAGCATTTGAATTATGCTGGGTGCAATAGATTAAATTTTCAATTCAGCAATGTGTGGTTTAATTTAGCAATGATTCAAGTTGTGTGATTAGAATAATTACTTTTCGTGTCATTTACTTTCTTCTTTTTAATTTTAGTTTTATTATTCAAGTCTTACATTTTATTTCTTGTTGAATGAGCTTGATAGTATAGAATACAATCATATAGAACTGGTTTTATTTATTGGTATTGTTAGTTGTTTTATTTATTTATCAAGCAATTGATTTTACTAAGCATTTTGGTGTCATTGTTAGGGAGACAATCAAATTTCACTACCACACTAATATCTAGTTGTAGATGCATACCTGATTTCATGAGAGCTAGATATTAAAGACGGAAGGTAAGAACCTACGTTTGCATTCCAGGGAACCAGTGATGGGTCTAGCCTCAATAGTTAGGCTTAGGTCATATAGCATGCATTGATAGAAGTAGGAATTTTAGAGTTAGAATTTTGAAAAGAAAAATATCTCATGATTCCACTCAAGTGGTGATGTAAGCACCACCCATTCCACTAACCAATTGATAGGAAAATTTGAAGGAGGAGCCACAAAGCTACACATGAAGAAAATATTCTATTATTGTAAGAAATGGCTCACATTGCTACTTTCAAATTTTGTATCAAAAATCTAGGAGGAGTGGCACAAATGCACATAATTCCCCCATATTCTCTACCAAATTTTCATGGTTTGGAAAATGAATATCCAGATACATTCTTATTTGATATTTAAATACTTTGTAGAGGATATCATTATTGTACTAATGATCAAAGGTTGAAAGTGTTTCCTCTTACTCTAAAAGGAGCAACTCTTTGATGGTTCATGAGCCTTAGTGGGAACTGCATTCAAACATGGGAAGACATGAAGAATGTATTCTTGAAGAAGTACCAATACTATTGCAAGGTCAGTGAAGATATTTTTAGTATGATACAAGGGAAGGATGAAAGCTTGAAGGAATATGTAGAGCAAGTGCAATACAACTTTCAAAAATCAAAACATAAGCATTTGGCAAAAGACGCATTGAAAACACCCCTACTCAACAGAATCAAAGATGAATTTTTAGAACTCTTAAATATAATGAGAAAAGGTGATGTTTTTCAGTCATCATATGATGATTTTTGTAAATTATGCATAAGGTATTCAAGAGGAATCTCCAAGGTTGGTAAGAATTCTAGAGAAGTTTCTTCTTTCTTTTCCAAATCTACTACAATAACAGGAGACATAAGAGTTGAAATCAATGTTTTATTTGAAAATTTTAAATATGATTTTATTAGCTCTCTAAATTCACAATTGGATGTTTTGTAGGATCAAAAAAATGAAGAAATTGAAGAAGTGTTTTTCCCTCAATTCCAAAAGGAGCATCCCATAGATAGTCACTCTTCTTTATCTAGGACAGAAGTAGCATATCAAAGAGATGGGGTGTTGGCATTATGACTCAAGTTTTGCACTGTGACACAGGTGTTGTCCTTGATGGCAACTCACTCAGATGACAGATCACATTTCAGGCTCTCAAAATAAAGGAAAAAGAGATATACGTGGTTTCAACATAACCAAGTCGCGTATACATGCGGGATCGCCGATCAAAAATCGCGTATGCGTATGCATGCACTTTCATGCATGGAAAAGTGGATACATGTGGGAAAAATTATTTTTAGTCCATGGTATTTGGTCCTAGGTATTTGGACCTATATTTTTGGACCACGGCATCTCATCCGAAGAGTTGAACCCAGGTATTGGCTCTAAGTGGTTTTGGACCACGGTATTGAGTAAGGCCTAAGACTATAAAAGGGGAAGGAGATCATTAGGCAAAGACACTCACTAAAGGATTGAATATCTTATGAAGAGAAAGATCTAGAATACTAGTCATTGGGTTATGGTGCATAGCTGGATCTGAACCAAGGAGGAACGTGAGTGCTAGAAAAGGGATAAGTTCTACTGATGGGTCAAGATCTTAAGGCTTGAATAGTAGTATTGTTGTGTGATTTTGATCTGTTATATTTGGCACATGACTTGATCTATAAATCTGATAATCTGGGTATAACTGATGTCTGAATAATTGAAAAGGGTAAATTATCTTTTATAGATCTGTACGCAGGTTCGGAACAGCAAAGGCGCGTATGCACGCTAGTTCAGTAATTTAAAACAACGTATACGCTAGTTTGTGTTAATAAAGAAGTGTATGTACGTAGGTTCTTCATATTGAAGTAGCGTATGTCTCATAAGATATGTTTTAGCTACTTCTGTTTATTGCTGCATTGGTGTCTGGTTATTGTTACTATATTTTGGGTTTAGCATTCAGAGAAGTGATTGATAGATTCAGTTTTGGTTGGTGCAAAGGGGTTTGGTTGATGTAGATACATTTGATGTTTGATTGTTGTTATTTATGAATCTAGTCTGAAAATTTATGAAACATGGTCCCTGGAAGAAAAGAGAATGTTATAGCCTTCTGTAGGTCAGCACCTACCTACTAGTACATCAGCTAGTACAAAAGCCAAGGAGGTTGTAGCTCCCTTCCAGGAGAAGCTGGAGAACAAAAGAAGGCTGTAGCCTTCTGCAGGTAGAAGCCTGTGTACTGGTATTAGACTGCACCAATAGAGAAATTTTACAAAAAGAAGTTTCTTATTTACAAGAAGATAGAGAATCATTGCAGCAAGTGGTTTTCAACCACATTGGGTTTCCACCTTATACCTTGTGTTCATATGTGTGATGATTTGTTCCGTTTACTGCACCTGTTTACTGTTCTTATGGTTAACGAAGTTCTGATGCACTGATTAAATATCAAATGGATTAATTAAATCTTAAGTTTACTAGTTATACGCTAGTTGTTGTAGACACAGTTGCATGTATACACTGGTTTCCATACCTGGAGTAGCATATATATAAGTTTGAGAATAAAAAATTATTTGACCTGATAATACTGATTCACCCCCCCTCTCAGTATTATTTTCAACAATTGGTATCAGAGCAGGTCCTTCAGAAGAAGCTTGATTGCTTGAAGGAAGATCTATCATCATGAGCAACTACGAAAGGGAGGCATCCATCAAGCCACCAATCTTTGATGGGAGCAACTTTGTCTATTGGAAGGTAAGAACCACAGCCTTTCTTCAATCTCTTGGTGTAGAAGTTTGGGATATCGTTGAAGGAGGATACACATTCCCATCAGCAACTCCTATAGATATAGCTGGTAAAAAGCAGTATGAAACAATGCAAAGGTTGTCAATACTCTATTGGAGAGTCTATCTCAATCAGAATTCATTAAGGTTATGTAGATAAAAACCACCAAAGAAATATGGGACAAGATCATTCTAAGCTATGAAGGAGATGATCAAGTAAAACGTGCAAAACTACAATCTCTCATAATTCAATATGAAACTCTCAGAATACACAATGATGAAAGTGTGGCTAATTATTTCTTACGTATAGATGAGATTGTTAATCGCATGAGAAACTTGGGTGAAGAGATAAAAGAAGTTACTTTAGTTGAAAAGGTATTAAGATCTTTGTTTTCTAAGTTTGAATCAAAAGTTTCTCCCATATAAGAAAAGCAGAATCTTCAGAGTATTACCATGTCACAGCTGCACGAAATCCTAACTGCCTTCGAAATGAGAAACGGGGGTCCAACAGACATTAGAGAAGCCGCATTCAAAACTTAAAAAGGAGAATACAATGAGTCTGGACACATCAAAAGGAGAGGAAGAATCAAACTTTGTTAAGAACCTTCAACGGAGCTCTAGAAGATTCAGAGGTAAGCTACCTTTCAAATGCTTTGCTTGTGGGAGAGTCGGTCACTATGCAGCTAAATGTCCTCATAAAGATAAGCTTGATAAAGGAAAGGAACCAATTAAATGGAACAGAAAATAGAATATAAGTAGGAAGAGCTATTATGCACATGAAGACAGTGAGGGACTATCAAATAGTGATGAAGATGTACATGGTAATGATTATAGACTTTTGATGGCTTTTGAAGATGATGATTTCTTGGATGCTATAGATGAAGATGATTTCTATGAAGAAATTTATAAACTTAAAATTTGTTTAGAAGAAAAGATTATGATCATAGATACTCTAACATTCCAACTTGTTGAAAGGGAAAAACACAATGAAAATTTAGAATGTGAAATTGTGGCACTTAGAAAAGATATTGAGAAAACAAAAGCTATTAATCTTAGATTTGCTAAAGGATCTAAAGCTTTAAATGAGATTATCAAAGTGCAGTGTTCTCCTCTAATCAAGACAGGTCCTAGATATACTGAAGAAGCATCTCAAGCACAAAAGTCATCCACCTCCAAAAGTTATCTTGATGCAACAAGGAGAAGTGAACAGGTTGACAATCGTCAGCAAAGGCATAAAGTAGATCACCAGGTAAATCAAGGTCAATCTACTTCAATGATGAACAAAGATCACCAAGTAAATCGAGGTCAATCTACTTCAAGGATGAACAAAAGCTATAACCAACCGCAGGTAAATCATTCTCAATTTGAATCAAGAATGAATGTGAATGATCACCTGGATGGTAGATTTGATAATCGCAGGAATTTCTTTAATGGCCAATGTTTTTCATGTCATAAATTTGGACACAAAGTTGCTCAATGTGTTGCCTACAAGACCATCATGACTCGAGAAGCATGAAATCAAAGGAGCATGACTGGGGTCATGAAGAGGACCTACAATAACTTTTCTGCTCTTGAAGATGAAATAGAATGCTCTATCTGTAACAACTTCGGTCATGAAGATTTTGAATGCAGAAGTGATTTTTGGTGAACATCTTAGAAGAAGCAATCTTCATTGGGTCCCAAAACATGGAGAAAAAAAGAATTGCTACCAGAAAGATGTGGTATAGCCTTATCTGCGGAAGGACAGGAAAATCAATGGTACATCGACAGTGGATGCTCGAAACATATGACAGGTGATAAAGAAAAACTTCAGTCATATAGTGCCTTAGAAAAGGAAAGGAATGTTTCATTTGGAAATGACACCCCTATACTCATAAAAGGTAAAGGTTCTATTCTTTTGAAAGAAAAAGTCAAAGTTGGAAATGTTATGTATGTTGATGGATTAAAGCATAATCTATTGAGTGTTAGCCAATTGTGTGATCAAGGAAATGAGGTAATATTTCGATCAAATGGATGTATTGTTCATGAGCTTAATATAGGAGAAACAGTGATCAAAGGCATAAGAACTCCAAATAATCTATACATACTCAAGGGAGGACAGCAACAATGCTATCTAAGTAAAAATGATGAACATTGGCTATGGCACAGAAGATTGCGGCATCTAAGCTTCCCTCAGATAAGGAAAGTATGCAAATATCAGGCAGTTCGTGATCTCCCTGACATCAGAATTCCAGACAATACAATATGCAAATCATGTCAGTTTGGTAAGCAAATTGGAGCTAATTTCCCTAAAAAGGAAGGATCGGCAAGTAAGCCACTTGAACTTGTTGATACTGATTTATGCGGTCCATCAAGGAAAAAGTCACCTCGAAGAGAAGAATACTTTATATTGTTCATTGAAAACTTTTCCAGGGTGTGTTGGATAGGACTTCTGAAGCATAAAGATGAAGCTTTCGAAAAGTTCAAAGCTTTCAAAGCCTTGGTTGAAAATGAATCATATCGCAGAATCAAATGCCTCAGGTCTGATCGAGGAGGGGAATCTACCTCGGATGAATTTTTCGACTTTTGTGAAAAACGTGGAATAAGAATAGAGTTCTCTACTGCAAGGACTCCTCAGCAAAATGAAGTAGTGGAAAGGATGAATAGAATGGTTCAACAAATGGCTCGTACCATGCTTGATGAATCTAAAACTCCTGCAACCTTCTGGGTAAAGCTGCATTTGCTGCTGTTACTATTCTCAATAAAACAAACATTTGGGTAAACAACACTCAAACTCCTCATGAACTTTGGTATGGTAAGAATCCTACAATAAAATACTTCAATGTTTTTGGAAGCAAATGTTACATCAAAAACATTGATGAAAATATTGGCAAGTTTGAACCTAGAGCAAATGAAGACATTCTCCTTGGTTACTCTTCCTGAAGTAAAGGATATAAGTGTTACAATAAAATACTTGGAAAATTGTTGAAAGTATTGATGTAATGGTTGATGAAGCAAGCGACAATCCAAAGCAGATAAAAACCGAAGATTTTGAAGATGAAGAGGACTATCCTTCAACTTCAAATCAGACTAATGATGAAGAAGAAACCTATGAAGCTCCAAAAGAAAAGATAAGGGTAGAAGAAAAGACTCCATCCAGGTATGTATAGAAGAATCATCTAGAGACTCAAATTTTGGGGTAGAAAGAGGCATGTGTTCAAACAAGAAGAACTAATATAGAAGCTTCAAGCTATCTAGCATTGCTCTCCTCCGTTGAACCACGAAATGTAAGTGAAGCATGCAAAAATGAATGCTGGGTCAAGGCCATGAATGAAGAACTTGAGTAGATTGAAAATAATAACACCTGGGAATTGGTTCCTAGGCCTAATGATAAGAATGTCATAGGGATCAAGTGGATATTCAAAAACAAGCTGAATGAAAATGGAGAAGTTATTAGAAACAAGGCAAGACTTGTTTGTAAAGGGTATGCTCAACAAGAAGGTATAGACTTTGAAGGAAATTTTGCACCGGTTGCTAAACTTGAAGCCATAAGAATGTTCCTTGCTCTTTCTAGCTTTCAGAAGTTCAAAGTATATCAAATGAATGTGAAATCTGCCTTTTTAAATGGAGACTTAGAAGAAGAAGTGTACATTGAGCAACCAGATGGATTCATCCTTGGAAATGATCCAAAACTTGTATGCAGACTTAAGAAGGCACTCTATGGTCTTAAATAGGCTCCAAGGGCTTGGTATTATCATCTGGACAAATACCTCCATCAACAAGGTTTTTCAAAAGGATCAGCAGATAGCAATCTATATATAAAAATTGATAATAATAAATTGCTAATAATTGTTGTGTATGTTGATGATATCATCTTTGGTAGCAATGAAGAAGCCATGAGTCAAAACTTTGCTTTGGTGATGCAGAAAGAATTTGGAATGTCCCTGCTTGGTGAGTTGACATATTTTCTTGGGTTACAAGTCCAACAAAACAAAGACGGTATCTTTCTATCACAAACCAAGTACCTCAAGCAGATCTTGAAGAAATATGGCATGGAAGATTCGAAACCAGTATGTACCCCTATGGTAAC
>APFE030564563.1:0-20159 GCA_000404065.3 Pinus taeda | reverse complement strand
AGACGTATCTTTCTATCACAAACCAAGTACCTCAAGCAGATCTTGAAGAAATATGGCATGGAAGATTCGAAACCAGTATGTACCCCTATGGTAACAGGATGTAGCCTCAGCGCAAACGATGATTCCGCAGTAGTACATCAACCAACCTATAGATCCATGATTGGTAGTCTACTCTATCTAACAGGTACCCGACCAAACATCATGCATGTAGTGGGAATAGTCGGAAGATTCCAGGAAAATCCAAAAGAAGCACATCTTCAAGCAGTTAAAAGGATTTTCAAATATCTTCAAGGAACACAAAATTATGGCTTATGGTATCCTAGAAATACAGATCTCACACTTCATGCATACACAGATGCAGATTGGGTAGGAAGTGTGGATGATAGAGAAAGCAATAGTGGTGGTGCATTCTTTATGGGTTCCAGATTAGTATCTTGGTTCAGCAAGAAACAAAGTTCAATTGCATTATCTACAACTGAAGCAGAATATGTGGCTGCTGCATCTTGTTGCACACAACTCCTTTGGATGATGAAAACTTGGCAAGACTTTCAAATCATTTGTACTCCACCTATCTCCATTGTATGTGATAATACAGGTGCAATCAGTATTTCAAAGAATCCAGTCATGCATTCAAAGACCAAGCACATACCTATCAAATATCATTTTCTCTAAGAACAAGTGCTTGAACAAAAGGTCAAATTGGAATATGTTCCCTCCAAGGGATAGGTTGTTGATATATTCACCAAACCACTGCCCAGGGAGGCATTTGAATACCTCAGACAGAAGCTAGGAGTAGTTGATGCATCATCTTGCTGTTGAAACTTATCTAAAAGTGGTTGCACATCAGTTTCATGAGGAGCATCCTCGTACATACGCCGGTTTCTATGGATACAATCACGTATATGTTGATTTGAAGAAAAACAGTGGACCAGACTTAGGATGAAAAGAGTCTAACATGGATCTGACAGAGACCATCTAGTACAGGTTTAGGGGGAGAATATACTTCTAATAATGCATTGTTGGCATTATCTTAGAAGATCTTGTTTCATTTTCACAGTTGTTTTTGGTTTCAGGAAGAATAGGTGTTGAGGGAGAACATGGTTACTAGTTTGAATGATGATTGACAGATATTGCTGATGATAGTTGTTGATGACTATCATAGTCTTGTTATAGATATTTTGTCTCTATGTCATGTATATCTTTTATCATCAAGGTCATGTAATGACCTATTTTGGTTTCCCCACTATGCTTGGGATGGATGATGTAATGTTCTTGTTTTATCATGTGTAAACTTTTGGTATATCCCCACTTGGTTGGGTGGATGAGTCAATATTGGTATATCCCCACTTGGCTGGGAGATGGATGTATGTATGGGTATTTGGTGATAGGAAGGTATTTTATGATGTCTAGAGTCATGTTCTTTCTTGTATAACATCCTTTTGCAGACCTTGCCTACAGTCAAGGGGAGCATAAACAGCACAGCAGAGCATAGATTTTAGCATGTACTCAGTGGGAGCACAACCCTTTGCCCTTGATGACAAAGGGGGAGAATGATTTTGAGTGACTTGGGGTTGCCATCAAGTCCAAAGGGGGAGATCGTTGGCATTATGACTCAGGTTTGGCACTGTGACACAGGTGTTGTCCTTGATGGCAACTCACTCAGATGATAGATCACAGTTCAAGCTATCAGAATAAAGGAAAAAGAGATATATGCAATTTCCACTTAACCAAGTCACATATACACACGGGATCACCAATCAAAAGTTGCATATGCGTATGCACGCACTTTCATGCATGAAAAAGTGCGTACATGTGGGAAAAATTATTTTTAGTCCATGGTATTTGGTCCTTGGTATTTGGACCTATAGTTTTGGACCATGGTATCTCATCCAAAGTGTTGAACCCAGGTATTTGGACCCAGGTATTGGCTCTAAGTGGTTTTGGACCATGGTATCGAGTAAGGCCTAAGACTATAAAAGGGGAAGGAGATCATTAGGCAAAGACACTCACTCAAGGATTGAATATCTTATGAAGAGCGAGATCTAGAATACTGGTCATTCGGTTATGGTGCATAGCTAGATCTGGACCAAGGAGGAACCTGAGTGCTAGAAAAATGATAATTTCTATTGATGGGTCAAGATCTTAAGGCTTGAATAGTAGTATCTTTGTGTGATTTTGATTTGTTATATTTGGCACATGACTTGATCTATAAATCTGATAATCTGGGTATAACTGATGTCTGAATAATTGAAAAGGGTAAATTACCTTTTATAGATCTGTACGCAGGTTCGAAACAGCAAAGATGTGTACGCACGTTGGTTTGGTAATTTAAAACAACGTATACGCTGGTTTTCCTTAATACAGAAGTGTATGCACGCAGGTTCTTCATCTTGAAGTAGCATACATCTCATAAAATATGTTTTAGCTACTTCTATTTATTGCTGCATTGGTGTCTGGCTACTGTTACTGTATTCTGGGTACATCATTCAGAGAAGTGATTGATTGTCAGTTTTGGTTGGTGCAAAGGGGTTTGGTTGATGTAGATACATTTGATGTTTGATTGATTTAATTTTTGGATCTAGTCTGAAAATTTATGAAACGTGGTCCCTGGAAGAAAAGAGAAGGTTGTAGCCTTCTGTAGGTCAGCACCTATGTACTAGTACATCAGCTAGTACAAAAGCTAAGGGGGTTGTAGCTCCCTTCCAGGAGAAGGTGGAGAATGAGAGAAGGTTGTGGCCTTTTGCAGGTAGAAGCTTGCGTATTGGTATTAGACTGCACCAGTACATAAATATTGTAAAAAGAAGTTTCTTATTAATAAGAAGATAAAGAATAATTGTAGCAGGTGGTTTTCACCCACATTGGATTTCCACCTTATATCTTGTGTTCATATGTGTGATGATCTGTTTTGTTTATTGCACATGTTTATTGTTCTTATGGGTAATGAAGTTCTGATGCACTGATTAAAGATCAAATGGATTAATTAAATCTTAAGTTTACTGATTTTATGCTAGTTGTTGTAGACACAATTGCGTGTATATGGTAGTTTCCATATCTGAAGTAGCGTATATATAAGTTTGGCAATAAAAAATTATTTGACCTGATAATACTGATTCACCCCCCCTCTCAGTATTGTTTTCAACATGGGGAAGCTGCAACAAGGTCAAAACCATGGAAACCATGGCCTACATGTATGGTTCAAAACACTTACTCTCCATTTTCTTTCTTGCATAATCCATTATGGAATACTCCTGTGTTAGGGCAACCATGTCAATCTCAATATAACCATCACCAATCTTGTCTACAAGTTTTGCATGGTTCATGTTATGTTTACATGGATACTCTCCCACATATTGTAGCAGAGACACATCATCCATATTCTTTTCAAGTTTTTCAACAACATCTTGCTTGTCTATCAAAACCCTTCTCACAACCCAATCAACTACATCATCAAAATGCTTCATGCCCTACACAATTTCTTGCTCAACTCATTTCACACCCTCACCATAATAAACCAGTACAACATGCTTACAATGTTGAACTGCAAAATTTACCTACCCTTCCCACCCATTCTATCTCACATGCACCATTGCAGAAAACTTCTATTGAGATTGGGAATTTTTCAAATCCAAAAATTGTAGAAGTTATGGAAGAAAATGAGGTTTTTCTAGTCTGCATCAACAAGTCATTTTAAAAACTCAAGAACTTCACGATATGATGGCTATGGGAAATCAAGAAAGTAAAGGATATATTGAAGATTGGTTTCAATCCATCATTTGTTTGCAGCATCAATCCATACTTCAACAATTTTTTACACCATCTTTTCAAGGGAAATTGGCTTCTCATATTTGGTAATATTTATTAACATGCATTTTCAAATTTGGGTATGTACATACTTGAGGCCTTATTTCTAAAATGGCTCCATTGGAAGTATTGTTATACGTAAGCATATTCACTTTTCAAAGCAGAGTACGTTAGTGTGGAAGATAAAATAAATAAGAACATAAATAAATACATTTTTTATGTAAAAATAGTTGTTTCTGTTGCAGCACGCTGTGCAAATCAACATCGGTGATAAATATTTTAATTTATTTGTGTATGTATATGTATTATATTAAAAATAATAGTTCTAAAAACACTCATATTCATTTTTATCACCAATTTGGAAAAATTGCTTGAATATCATATTTTTTGACTTGCGGGATTAATGAAAGTTCTGAAAACACAGTTGATACAGTCATATTTTGAGGGACCAAAACGGAATATTTTTAAAAAATATTTCTATCCTAATCATCCCTTGATGTCTACTTTCCAACCCAACTTGAATCACTCCATTAGGATTTGAAAAGTAGAAGTTATAACCAAAACATTGACAGGGTGTCTTGTAAGCCGCTCAAGAACAAAGTTGGGACAATCAGTTTTTGGAGGCCTAAATGACTATATTTTTAAAACCTATTTCTATGGTATATTCCCCTATGAATATAGTTTATACGTCGATTTGAATCACTCAATTTTGATATTTTATGAGAGAGTTATGACTAAAATACTGACTGTCTATCGTAAATCTACACTTTTAAAACTCTGTTTTTCCAGCTGTTCACTTGCATATTTGACCCATCAATTCTTTTTGTATTCAAAACCTGTTTCTATTGGAGATATATACATGAATATAATTTAATCTCCGATTTGAAGCATTCGAATCTGTCATCAAATGAAAAAAATTGTGTTTAACATATCCAGTGTTGGTCTAAGCTGGGAAATCGAAAATGACGTTGTTATGTGGGTCGTTCTAAGTAAATTTGACATATCATTTCATGAAATTTCAAAAATTGTTTCTATTTTTGATATAACTTTGAAGTATCTCCCATTTGGCTTTGGAATCACTCAAATCGGATGAAAAAAAAAGGAGTTATGATTAAAACATTGTTGGTTAGTATGGTCGACCACTACTCACCCGTAGGTGACAAATAAATTTTTCTTTGTTTATCTTTCTGTGGATTTGTTTTACAGAGTAACTAGTTATTTTTTTCATATGTGTTGGATTATGAGAGCCACACCACTTATCTTATTCCACGATTTCATGTTTTATTGCAGGTAAACACTCGTTTTTTTGCAGGTTCCAGGAGAATAAAAGAAGTCAATTTATGAACGAGTGATTCTTGAAAGAAATTTTAATGAAACAAGAGCATTTTATCCAATTTATTACCTAACGGATTCATAATATAAGAAATGGAGAATTGATTTCCATTTGAAGATTCATGTTACTGTTGCCAAAGCATTTTTCCAAGAGATCATTTTTTTCATTGACAGATTGATATTCCCTTAGGAAACAACATCATAGTTGTTGTAACTTAACTAATTAATTAATTTACTATTTTTAAATAAAGTGTTGTTTCTTTTCTAATTTCTCTTATGCTTTTGTGTTTCAGGTTTTGCTTCCTTCAAAGTTGTAGTTTCTGTTCCGTTGGAAAATGAACAATTGTTATTTAGTAGAACGAACAAATCTGATTTGTCTTTGGGTGTGTTTAGTAAGTATTGTTTAATTGATTGAACGATTGTTGTTCAATTAATTGAATAACACTTATTTTTGTGTGCGTGTTGTTGTTCAATCGATTGAACAATTACTATTGAGTCAATTGAACACCACTTATTTTTGTGTGTGTGTTGTTGTTCAATCAATTGGACGATTGTTGTACAATCAAATGAAAAACACTTTGTGCATTTTGTTGTCAATCGATTGAACGATTGTTGTTCAATCCATCAAACAACACCTTATGTGTTTCGTTGTTCACTCGATTAAATGATTGTTGTTCAATCAATTGAACATCACTTATTTGTCTCCGTGTTTGTTTTGATATTCAATCGATTGTATGATTGTTGTTCAATCAATTGAACAATGCTTTTTGTGTGTTTGTTGTTTAATCGATTGAAAAATTGTTGTTCAATCAATTGAATAATATTTTTTGCGTGTTTGTTGTTTAATTGATTAAACAATTACTGTTCAATCAATTTAACAACACTTTTTGCATGTTTGTTATTCAATCGTTTGAACGATTGTTGTTTAATGAATTGAACAACACTTTTGGTCTTTTGTTGTTCAATCGTTTGAACAATTTCTATTCAATCAATTGAACATCACTTTTGTTGTTTTACTATTCAATTGATTGAATGATTGTTGTTCAATCAACTGAACAATATTTTTTGCATTTTTACAATTTTGTTGTTCAATTGATTGAACGATTGCTGCTCAATCAATTGAACAACACTTTTTGCATTTTTTTCTATTTTGTTGTTCAATCGATTGAACGATTACTGTTCAACACTTTTTGCATTCTTTTTTCGATTTTATTGTTTAATCGATTGAATGATTGTTGTTCAATCGATTGAACGATTATTATTCAATCAATTGAACAACATTTTTTGTCTTTTTACAATATTTTTGTTCAATCGATTGAACGATTGTTGTTCAATCAATTGAACAATACTCTTTGCATTTATTTATTTTTATTTTGTTGTTCAATTGATTGAATGATTATTGTTCAACCAATTGAACAACACTTTCATAGTTTTTTCGATTTTGTTGTTCAATATTTTTTGATCAAGAGTAGGACCATCTATTAAACTTAGCCAAAAATAGATATTTTAAAAAAATCCGCACTCGCTCTGTGAGAGTTCATCAGTCAGTCGGGCAAGCCGAACCAACCAATCACCCAAAACTAAGAGCAACCTAAATAGAAATTTTGGGAGAACCACAAAACAAAAAAGGCACAAGGTTATCTGATAGTGTTGTCGTGCATCAAATGAGGGCAAGTACAATGAACTGGAGGTCACAAAAAGGCCAAAGAAGACTCTTCGTATATCCAAGAGGGGTCCCACCACAAGCCAATCTTAAAAAAAGTCAATAGACTCACGGGAAATAAAAGCATGACACTCTAAACTTAATTCAGGTCCGACCAACTAGCACAAACAAATCATCACTGTTGATCAACTAACTAAGATCCAACGGTCTTCATGAATATCGGAAGGACGAGAAGCGCGAGAGTTAACCACCTAATGAGGGCAGTTTTCTCTCTCCTTGCACCGCAATGTATCGCGCGAAGAGTGGAATCGGAGCTAAACACAGAAAAACCAGAAACCATTCTGACCCCGCTCGATATACCCCTTGTGGTAATGGAATGGTTGACTCGCAGAAAAACAAACACATCCTTTTGCCACGTAATGTCCATCAATTTTGTCCTGCAAGCAGTTCTTGATCCAATCTCGTCCACCTAGAGTCGCTGTCGACGATCACCTAATCCAGATGAGGAAGGCCACCTCATCCTGTGGATCTATCCTAGTCAATCCTTTCATCATTCAATCGTAAGGAAATCAGAGTTTGGAAGATAACCGAACCAAGGCGGGTTAGACTGTGTGGAGTTCTCCATCCTCCCGCCAGTCTTCTGGGTCCCTTTGACCCATCCTATTAATCCATAGTTCCATATCCTGGGTTGCCTGACAGAGATAGTCCTCCCGTAATTTACCTGGGGGAAGCGAATCCCAAGCATCCCTAGAATCCCTGTCCCTAATTGTGACTCCTTCATTCGCCAAACGATCTGCTAACATATTAACCTTCCTTTTCACATGAGAAAATTTGACAGTTTTGAGGGTTCGTAGGTGAGAATAGATGCGGTAAAAAACTTGCAAATGCTTTCAGTGCTTCGACACTTTATCTGGAGAGGTTTCATTGCTAATTTTCTTAGCCGCTCTAATAATTAATTCCGAATCCACTTCAATTATAAAATAGTGTGAACTTGAATTCACAAGGATTTCCAAGAATTGCTCTAATGCCATGAGCTCAGCCATGTTGTTAGTTTCCTTCCCCAAGTGGCCATGGAAGATTTTTTGTAATTGCCCCTAATTGCTTCTTATGGCACCCCCAAAGCCCGCTAATCTTGTGTTTCCCTTAGCTACTCCATCAATATTAACCTTTAAGAAACCATGAGGAGGGGACCTATAAATGTTAACACCCTTGTTTATAAGGTTTACTTCATTTATTATTCCCAGAGGACTGATAGACTGAAGACCCAAGTGAAATATAATTCTCTCCTCTTGAGGCAAAGGAGGATCTTTAGGAAGGGTCCTTAGCAAGCTTCTTATTGTGCCTTTGAGCTGCCTTAGAATTTTCTCAAGTATGTGTTGGGCTTGTTTACTTTGTTTTTGAAGATTCAATTGTTGCGTTCCTTCCACACATTCCATATGACAAAACTGGGAACCAAAATCCAGGCTTTATTAACTATCTCATTCCCTGAGAAGGTCTTCCTCCAGTTCTTTAGGTGTTGGATATGCTAATACGATCCCTATCAGTTTGACTAAAAATAGAGGCCACCCAGTCCCACACCTTTGAAGTGAAAGGAAAAAGGTTGAGAAGGTGTTGAATCGTCTCCTCTTGAGCGCCGCATAGGTAACACTTGGAAGGACCAATGAACCCTTTCTTAAGAATATTCTCCCAAGTTAAGATCTTCCTTTGATAAAATAGCCAGATGAGTAACTTTATTTTCATCCAATGTAGACTTTGCCAAAGTTTGTTCTAGACCTGATCAGGTTTCACAAAGTTGAATCCTGTGACTTCCTATTTGGCCTCTTTATGGTTAAAGTTTCCTTCGGTGTTTTATCCCCATCTAAATTGATCCATTAAGGAAGAAACTAGAATCCTTCTATGCTCTAGCTCCTAGGTAAGAGCTTCTGCCTTGGTCTTCAGTGGGCTTTCATCACTGTATCCTAGCTCCTTCCACTTTCTCCATTTTCCATTATTTCCCCCCTGATCTCAGAAGTCTTTTACCAAAACCATACCTTTGTTTTATGTGTCACTTTTGACAGCTGCAAATTCCTCCCTATACAGGTTGGGTTCCTATTGCCAATTATCCTCCCAAAATCGAGCAAGGTCCCCTGCTCGAATTTCCTAAAAACAATGTTGCTGAACAATGTTTTTATTATCCCAGGCAAGGTTCCAAATATGGGAGCCCCTGATTTGTCCTGACATTCTAATATGATCCTTCTCCTACCAATTCTTGGCATATTTTTGCTTCCAAATCTTAGCCTAGGGGGCATTCGGTTCCTTAATCCATATCCACCAAAGCTTGGCTCCCGAAACTCTGTTGAAGGTCTTAGGATCGTGAAGCCCCAATACACCATGGCTCTTGGGCTTGCAAAGCTTGTCCCGGACTACTAAAGCCCACTTCTTTTTCTCTTCCCCTTTGCCCCATAGAAATTCCCTTTGTATGCTTCTTATCTACTGCTTAATACCTTGAGGAACAGGAAGAGCTGAAAACATAAAAATGGGAATGGCCTGCAAGACCACCTGTGTGAGCACAAGGCGTTCTACCAAATTCAGTGATCTGCATGTCCATTTTCTGACCTTGTCCTGAAGTTTATTCAAAACTAGCTCCCACACTTTCTTGCTTAGAGGTTTGTCAGTAAGAGGAATGACAAGATATTTGGAAGGTAGTTGTTCTCTTTGAAATCCAAGAATTCTGGTAATGTTTCTCTGAATAGAAACATTAGTGTTAAATAAAAAAACTTTGGACTTGTTTAGGCTTACCTCTGTGCTTGCTACCATAGAAAAGTCATTTAAGATGTTTTTTATTGCTTTGGCTTCCTTGAGTATGGGTATGCCCTGCAGCATTGTATCATCCACAAATTGTTGATGGGTGTTTGCCTCTCCATCTGCGATAAGTTTGATACACTGAATTCGTCCTTCAGCATTCGCCATCTTAAATGCTCTACCTAGCCCTTCCATCAAAAGGATGAAGAGGAATGGTGAGAGTGGATCTCCTTGTCCGAGTCCTCTGGAGGGTGTGAAGGTCCTTGATGGAGCTCCATTAAGCAATATGGAAAAACTGTTTGAGGTAACTAATGCCATGACCCATCTTATCCAATTCTGGTCAAAACTGTAGGCTTTTAGAATTGCTCTTATGTAAGCCCAACTCAATTTGTCATAGGCTTTCGCTAGGTCCAACTGAATGATCATACCAACTTGTTTGTTGCTTTTGAAAGAGTGTACCACCTCATGAGCTTGGATGATATTGTTGAGGATTTTTCTTCCCTCCACATAACCAGTTTGCTCCTCCGAGATGGGAGAGGGTAGAAGTGGTTTAAGTCAATTGGATATTACTTTGGAGATAATTTTATACACCACATTACATAAGGCTATGGGCCGAAATCATCTAGAGTCATGGCCTTTTCTTGATTTGGAATCAGAGCTATGAAGGATGCATTCAGGGCCTTTCGTACCTTTTTGGATCTTATTGAGTCTTCCACAACCTCAAGGATATCATGTTTAATAGTTTCCCAGTAGGCTTTGAAGAAGTCTATATTGAATCCATCCGAGCCTGGTGCTTTTCCATTCTACATTTCATTAATCACTTCACTAACCTCCTCTTCTGAAACTGGCCTGTTGAGATTGTGGTTGTCCTCTCTGGTAACCAGCTGAAGGATAAACTGAGTGAAATGGTTAATGAACCTAGATCTGTCCTCCAGTGGCTCCTTTGCAATATTGCAGAAGTGTTGTACAAGGATCAATTCCATATCATTGTGAGAAACAAACTCAATACCTTGAGAATATTTGATCTTTGTGATTCTGTTGTGTGCCTTGTGAGCCATGGTGGATTTGTGAAAGAATTTTGTGTTTCTTTCTCCCTCTTTAATCCATTGAATCCTTGATTTATGCCTCCAAAAAATTTATTCTTATAAGCATTGATCCTCCCAATCTTCCTGCAGAGTGTCAATTAGTTTCTACTGCCCTTCGGTGAAGCCATCATTGATGTTGATTTGGTTTACCTCCTAGAGATTCTACTCAGTTTCTCTTTTGGCCTTGAAGATATCTCCAAATTCATTTTTGTTCCAAACTTTAAGGCAAGATTTGATATGTTTAAGTTTCTGCTGGAGCATATACATTTTTGTGCCCTAGATCCCATGCCCAACGGGCCCCCAAAAAAATAATCGTGACTCATGCTACGAGGGATCCCATGCCCAATGGGCCCCCAAAAAAATCACCGTGACTCATCATGAGTCAATCTGCTGGTGCGGTGATCTTGGCATGGAGCCCCTCCAACTATGCCTGGTCCGCAGTGCATTGTTCTTCCGTCTGTTGGATTTTCTCTACTTTTTCGACTGAATGCTCACCGTCAGGGGCAAATCCTTGTCTTAAGTCATGCATCACCTTCATCTATGTGAACTTTCCTTCAATATCGGTAGTGATGAGGAATGCCTCATCAATCCAAGGCTGGATGCATGCTTTAAGTATTGCCTCTTTCTGTCGTGCGACATCCACTTGTTCCTTCAACGCCTTCACCTACTGTAGCTTTGCCAATCGTTGGGTTAGGACAACTGTCTGCACCATTCCGTGCACATTGTCATACTACACTTGAAGCTCTCGCGCATTTGTTTCCAGGCGCTGTATGGTGGGGTCCTCCTATAAGGAAGTGAGGACCATGAAGGATTCTTCCAACATAGTAGTACAACTCTGCACTACCTATCCTATTTCCTCCAGCCCCTTTTGGATAGCACCAGTGTGTTGTTCCTGAACTTCTGGGGGCATGGATGACTACCCCTTTAATCGCAATTCAGAAATCTGAAGGTTGAGGTCCAGCTGTATCCTCGTTGCTTCCTCCTTTGCCTCATGGAATCCACTAGCCAATTTGTGAATTCGCACTCCGACTGGTAGATCTGTCAGAACAGCCAATTCCGGGACAGTTCTATAAGCATTGTCCACAACGAGTTCATCACGCTGCCGGCTGAGCTGTTCCATATTGATCTTTTGTTCGCTCAATACTTGTAGCGCACAACCTTCTCTGGCGCGAAGCTCAGCTATGACCCCCTCCTGTAACTGTACAGGGTTTATCATGGAAGGGAAGCCAAGTTTAAGCTCAACCCCTTAATCTTGCCCACCGTAGCTTGGTCAACTTCGTTTCCTACGACTAACATGCCCTCGGGGAACACGAAAGTGTTGGTCACGCGGGTGCGCAGCATATGTTCCGTCTGTGTTGTACCTGCTATGATATATTGCGCCATCGTTCCTGTTTGAGGGGGTTACACCTGTAGTCCCTGTAGCTGCATTCATAGCACTCCCAACATAGTGTTCTACTCCACCATCACTTCTTGGAGCGCGTCCTTAGTGACATCGTGAACTGTTTCACCAATTTCAAAAAGATCACCTCCTGTAAGTGTGATTGGTTCAATGGACGTCTTGGATGCCTTCGTCTTCTTTATGGGGACCGGTTTCTCAGGGACGCGTGGCCATTTTAACTGTTGTGAGGTAGTTTCTGGATCTGCGTGCTCTTCGTCCAGGTTGATGTCCTTAGCCCCCTTCCCTGTGGACATTCCATGGCCCCACTCAACCTCTTTTATTGGCGTTGTTTTTATTTCTGTCATCTGCGCCGCTGCTGCTGCATCGGTCGTCTTCTGTTGTGCGACTACTTCTTGTTCCTAGCGCCTCTTTTCGGCCACCTGCGTGATGCACAGCTTGGTGTCCTTCTTCCTTGTTGGGCTACAACGTTCTCCATTCCTTCCAAGTCTAGAGCACGCCACTCTGGAGGCCATGTTTCCAATGCTGTGAAGATGGTGTCATCAGTAGCAATAAATGGAAGCTTTGTCCATTCCTTTGTTGGATTCTTCCGCGCTCGGACATGAATGTTATGCATGTCCGCTTTAAACTCTGCAAAGATCTACAGAGTGGCATACACTGTGGGAGACAATTGTGGCCTTATATTGGCCTTATATTGATCCACATCCAGATGCTTGCCTCCATCAGCACCCAAAAAACCTTGATCACGTGAATCTGCTTGGCGTCCTTCGTGGCCCAAAGCAAAGCAAACTTTGCGGCCTCAGGAAGGTCCTAGTCAATAGGTAGGAATTGGATATCTGCCAGTAGTTCGCCTGCCACTAGCAAGATGGATAAGAGCAACCATGCTCAGTGGAAGGTCTTACCCTACTCTTGGGCTTCCTTACAGTACACTTCAAATCCAACTCTAACCCCGAACCATTTTTTCCTTCCTCTCTTTACACTTAGAGCCTCGCTCTATTTATACAATCCCATGGTCCGCAAACCATGGGTATCCCAACACAACTTTACAATAAATTACAATATTTTAGGGTAGACAACCCTATGACTCATCCTAGACTTCGCGCTCCACGCCCTCAATTCGCGGAGCCTTACAACATAATTGACCAAAACTTGGGCTTCGAGCCCAAAAAACATGTTGTGGGGGATCCCATGCCCAACAATCCCCCAAAAAACGCATCATGACTCATCTCGAGTCAATCTGCTAGTGCGGCGATCTTGGCACGAAGCCCCTCCAACTACGCCTGTGCTGCACGATGGTCCGCAGTGCACTGTTCTTCCATCTGTTAGATTTGCTCTACTCTTTCGACTGAATGCTCATGGTCAGGGGAAAATCCCTGTCTTAAGTCATGCATCACCTTCATCTATGTGAGCGTCATCAATCCAAGGTTGGACGCATGCTTTAAGTATTTCCGCTTTCTGTCGTGCGACATCCACCTATTCCTTCAACGCCTTCACCTACTGTAGCTTTGCCAACCATTAGGTTAGGACAACTGTCTATGCCATTTCGCGCACATTGTCATACTACACTTGAAGCTCCCGCACCTTTGTTTCCAGGCGCTATATGGTGGGGTCCTCCTATAAGGAAGTGAGGACCATGAAGGATTCTTCCAATATAGTAGTACAGCTCTGCACTACCTATCCTATTTCCTCCAGCCCCATTTGGATAGTGTCAGTGCATTGTTCCAGAACTTCCAGGGGCATGGAAGATTGCCCCTTTAATCGCAGTTCAAAAATCTAAAGGTTGAGGTCCAGTTGTATCCTCGTTGCTTCCTCCTTTGCCTCGTGGAATCCACTAGCCAATTTGTGAATTCGCACTCCGACTAGTAGATCTGCGGGGACAACCAATTCCAGGATAGTTCTATAAGCATCGTCCACCGCTTGTTCCAATCCTTGAGCTATGCAACAAGTTCATCATGCTGCCAGCTGAGCTATTCCATATTAATCTTTTATTCACTCAATACCTGTAACGCACAACCTTCTCTGGCACGGAGCTCGGCTATGACCTTATCTTGTAATTGTACAAGGTTTCTCATGGAAGGGCAGCCAAGTTTAAGCTCAACCCCTTAATCCTGCCCACCGTAGCTTGGTCAACTTCGTTTGCTGCCACTAACGTGCCCTCGGGGAACACGAAAGTGTTGGTCACATGGGCGCACAACATATTTTTTGTCTCTGATGTACCTACTGTGACATATTGGGCCATCGTTCCTGTTTGAGGGGGTTGCACCTGTAGTCCCTGTAGTTGCATTCGTAGCACTCCCAACATAGTGTTCTACTCCACCATCACTTCTTGGAGCGTGTCCTTAGTGACATCGTGAACCGTTTCGCCAAATTCAAAAAGATCACCTCCTGTAAGCGTGATTGGGTCAATGGACATCTCGGATGCCTTTGTCTTCTTTATGGGGACCGATTTCTCAGGGACGTGCAGCCATTTTAACTGTTGCGAGGTAGTTTTTGGATCTGCGTGCTCTTCGTCCAGGTCGATGTCCTCAGCTCCCTTCCCTGTGGACATTGCATGGCCCCACGCATTTGTTTTCAGGCACTGTATGGTGGGGTCCTCCTATAAGGAAGTGAGGACCGTGAAGGATTCTTCCAATATAGTAGTACGGCTTTGCACTACCTATCCTATTTCCTCCAACCCATTTTGGATAGCGCCAGTGCATTTTTCCTGAACTTCCTGGGGCGTGGATGAATGCCCCTTTAATCACAGTTCAAAAATCTGAAGGTTGAGGTCCAGCTATATCCTCATTGCTTCCTCCTTTGCCTCGTGGAATCCACTAGCCAATTTGTGAATTCACACTCTGACTGGTAGATCTGTCGGGACAGCCAATTTCGGGATAGTTCTATAAGCATCGTCCACCACTTGCGCCAATCCTTGAGTCTGCGCAACGAGTTCATCACGCTATCGGCTGAGTTGTTCCATATTGATATTTTGTTCACTCAATACCTATAGTGCACAGCGTTCTCTGGCGTGGAGCTCGGCTATGACCCCATCCTATAACTATACAGGGTTTCTCGTGGAAGGGCAGCCAAGTTTAAGCTCAACCCCTTAATCCTGCCCACCGTAGCATGGGCAACTTCGTTTGCTGCCACTAACATGCCCTAGGGGAACACAAAAGTGTTGGTCACGCGAGCGCGCAACATATGTTTCGTCTCTGATGTACCTGCTGTGACATATTGGGCCATCGTTCCTATTTGAGGGGGTTGCACCTGTAGTCCCTATAGCTACGTTCGTAGCACTCTCAACACAGTGTTCTAGTCCACCATCACTTCTTGGAGCATGTCCTTAGTGACATCGTGAACTGTTTCGCCAATTTCAAAAAGATCACCTCCTATAAGCATGATTGGGTCAATGGACGTCTTGGAGCTCTTATGACCGAAATTATCCAATTCAGAGGGTGGGGTTGCGATATCTATGCCACGTTTTTAGGGCTAGTCTACAATCCATTGCCAAAACAACCCAAAACCTTATAGAATGAATTCTAAGATGATAACAAGTCTAAACAATCAATACTAGTACTAGATCTTTCTCAAAACATGTCAGTCACATCATAAACATTTCATTAAACATATGATGAACATAATAGATACAGGTCATGAATGCATATTTTATCATGATCTTCTTAACTTCATTAGAGAATCATCAAGAAGGCTCAATGCCCTCTCAATCTAGTTGCATCAACACTTGTTAGCCCACACTATTGCATCTAAGCTTTGACCTACTCACAAGTTTTAACTATACACATGCTTCCTCAGCATGTGTGAGTCCAACAAGTTTTAACTATACAAATGTCTCAACAAAAGAGTAAAATAAGATACACGTGTACATTTACTTTTATGTTGATATTTTAAAATTTTTATCTTGCAAAGGTATAAGAAACAAGGCTCTCAGAATGGAAAGGGTAAATAGTAGTGTTAGGTGATAATAAGCTAAATGAGAAATCTTTGGTTGTTGCAAATTTTTTTGTTTCAAAACAAAACCTCCATAAAAGCATCTTAACCATTTTATGATAAAATAATGCTCAAGAAACAGACTAAACATCCAGAAACTCCCTAGTTTCGCTGATTTGATGAGGACTATTTCTTCTTCTCCTAAAAACTTGAAAGAAAATCGAACAAAGGAGAATGAGCTCTAAATCTGATTTGGTAGAGGTGTGAAAAGTTTATGGAAAGCTGCAAAAACAGAGTTTAAGATCAACAAAGATTAAAAACAAAAATGAAACCAAAAGTAAGAAAATCAAAGAATTTGGGCATATGAAACTTACCATTGAATAATTTCATTTAATTTTATTTAAGAGATACCATCTTCTCCAATAAAAGATAGCTTCTTCCTTTAATTAGAATTAAAAGTAGAAGAAGTTGAATTAACTGAAATTTCATTAGCCCAAAACCATTATTTATTAAATCTAAACTAAAGCAAGTAGTCAACTAAAAGAAAACAATATTTAATGTTCAACAAATCTTAAATAAACCAATTCTATTAGAAAAGAGAATGAAGATATGCTTCTTTATGAATTGTAGCAATGATTGGTTTCTTTGTTTTTTCCATTTTAAATTTATATCATCCCCAAAACATTGAAATTGATTCAAAATCCCAAATGATGTAGCAATTATGTATAGGAAGAAGACTTGAACCATCATATGATAATTATGGAGCGATATATCAAGAATTAAAATAAAAGATAATTTTAAAAATGAATTAACCATGGTTCAATACTTTTACTTACACCAAATTCTTTTTTTATTGTTTCATTAACCTAGTGATTGCTCAAGAGTGCCTTGAAAAGCAAATAAAAATTCTTATTAAAAGATGAAAAAATGTGCATCCAATAATGAGTCAAAGGAAAAATTGTAAGCAAACCACAGGTGATGGAATTTATAATTATCAAAGCAGACTGTCGAGAAGAGAAAAGAGGCCCATGTGCAGACTCTATGAAGAATGTATATCCCTAAAGTCACAATGTCATCCCAATGAATGAATACTTGGATTTGACGAAATTATGATTAAAATATATCCAAGTTCTTGTCCACCATGATAACATGAAAGTAGCATATATATACAAAAGTAATCAAACAATACTTCATGTGAGCGCAGTGAAAGATAATAATGAATTGATTAAAGACCTACGAAAATACTTATCTTGATATTCTGAAGTTACAATTTTATGAGAGAATCAGATTGAAAGATAAGATCTCAATATTTCCAAAACTTCTTAATGAGAAAAACTCAGATGAATAAATATTTTTCTTCATAATGTTTCCGACGACATTTATTTTCAAAAGTTTACTTAAATTTCACCTCCAATTTAAGAAGTCCTGATATTTAGAATATTCAAGGGAAGAAAGATATTGGAACAATTTTTTTTGTGACTTTTTCAAACAAAACTTACGATATTTATCATGTCTGATAACAAATGATTTTAAAATGTATAATGTGCGAACTTTGCCTTTTTAGTACATCAAACATTCATGTATTGGAGGCTAAAAGTTTTGTAAGAGTTTATAATGTACTTATGACAAATTTCATTCTGATAATGAGATAATTTGAAGTTTTGTAAAAATTATTTGCAAGACCACTTACCTTTACCTGTAAAGGGCCATTTCCTTTACTAAATGTAATGGATGTAACAATAAAGGAAAAGTAAAATGTGGATATTGGAGAGATAAATCTCATAATTCGTTTTAATTGTTTCCAATATAATATGAATCTAAGAGTCCAATAGGCTAGAAAGTCCAAAATTCTGAGGAAAGATCTCGGAAAAATTAAAAGAAAAGGAGCAGGATTCAAAATTCACCAATTAGAGGCCCTGAATCCTTTCAGAAGAAATAGATGTGACTAAAGGGAAAAAAATATGAACGATTGTAATGCAATGTTTCTACTCAACTCGGGAGTTTGTAAGATTTGGTACAGGCATAGATAAAATCATGGATAAGATCATTCGCTGCAACATTTTTGTGGGAAATTTATCTTTGTTTGTAGCAAATCTAAGCAATAATGAGTGTAAGAATTTCATTTCAGCTGTATCGATGAGACAAAAAATATGATTACTGACCCATATTGCTAAGTGAGAAACATGAATACACGTGATTCTGCATGCATGAGCCTATCAAAAGAAAACTATCATAGAAATATTATGGTTGTATCTTTGAAAAATGTGATATTATTACCATACGATAGGGGAGAGGCAAGGGATATCAAAGGTCTTGTATCAGAGGTTCCATATCAGGGATTGAAAAGAGTGACAATATCAAAGAGTCAAAGGATAGGAGGGGAATATCAAAGAGTCGAAGGATTAGGAATATCAGAGATTGATGATATAAGTATATCAAAGTATCAGACATGTCATAAATCGGAGGATGGTTGAAAAGAGATATCAGAGGATTGGATTATCCGAGTATCATAGGATTGGGATATCAGAGTATTTCAAGTGATTCTTATATGAAAAGTTCTGATATTCAGAAGGTCAATATTCCAAGTGGTAATTGTGAGGCCAATGGCTCTTAAAGTATTTAATTTAAAATGAAGCACCCAACTCAATTTCACCTTTCAATTAAAAACCCCTTTAATAGTTATATTAATTATTGGAAATATTAGATTAGAGAATAATTTTATTGGGACTTTATTATGAGGAGAGTTATGATATTATATTGATCCGATATGGATCTTCTAATATTGTATTAAAGGCCTATCAGGGTTTTAATGAACAAAAGAAAAATTAAAGAATCCTCAAATTCTGACGAAACAAAAAATACTTCCCTAAACATGTTGCATATTTAGAAATGGTTGGTTGCTTTCTTATCTGAAGTCTCCAAGATCAAGAAATGAAGACCTACAAAAGAAACAAAATATAAATAAGAAATAACCTATGAAAAATAAAAACAAACAAGAGATGGAGATGAACCTAAAAAATGCATATGTGGAAGAATATTGACTATGAGTTAACCTCATAAATCTTCAAATTCCCCCATGCATTTCTCAAAATTCGCATATGTTCAATATCATCTACTTATTTAGTCTAAAATACTAGGTAATAAACTTTCGAATTACATCCACCTCAAATCTACATTAGAGGACAAGAGTGGTGAAAATGAGCTTTTCATAAATACTCGTGAATCAAATATTTCCAAGCAATAGCAATTCCTTGGAATTTCTTCATACATGAAGATATCACAAAAAAACATTTTTTAACAATGTGACGAAGTTCTGCAAAAGCAATGAAATCAAGTGCATTACAAGTGTATATAATATAATTCTATGAGAACCTTGATATGTTCTAAACCACTTTGCCATAAAAAGGGATGCTAAGAAAAACTCAGATTCATTACTTGATCATTAAAAAAAAGCCTGAAATAATGAAATAAATGCTAACAAAAAAGGAATCTAAATATAATTTAATCTATTTCTATTGTTAACTGAATGAAAAGGAAACATTACTAGGTATAATCATTCTTCCAATTTAACCATGCAAAGATTTTTTTTCCTACATGTATGTACAGATCAAACATCAATAACAAAAATACAAATATAATTAAATTAACTGAACTAAATAGGAATGCAGGATGTATATTTATTGCTAATATATTTAGAAGAAACAACTTATTTAAAATCACCTTGTCATGAAATGCCTTTTCCAGCTGAATTTTAATTGGATCATAGCAATTTGGATGGATTTCCATTAATGATTGGGAGGGGTTCAAACGAGGGGATAACAGACTAAATTGTGGAAATGAATTTTTAAATACAATGGCTTGCAAAAACTATTCAATCTTATGTGCATATGTTAAATTATTAATAATATTTTGTGAAGGAAAACTTTCCAAATGTCTTTCAAATGGGTCAGTGAAAAATGGATGGAAATATGGTAGTTTCAATGAAAGATCATTAATTGAATTAGATTGTTGGTCATACTGTGAAAATACACTCTCTTGTTGGCATTGCTTTTGACAATAAAGAAGCAATTGATAAGAAATAAACATCAATTCAAATTGGAAGAGTAATATCTCTTGATGTTCATGATTATGATTTGAACCTTCATTTTCCCGATCAAGAAATGCATTAGTTGAG